>JAEIFU010001264.1:0-75105 GCA_018904235.1 Lordiphosa stackelbergi
ATTAAATTAAAACGCAAAAGTATCAAATCAAACTCACATTTTCGATGTCAACAGATATATCAGTTCGTTAATTAGATGTGTTTAAACAGTTCTCGCCCTAAATTTTGCAAATTCCCGATGATTTTTTTTTTTGTCTTTTTTTACAACACTTTTCTTGGCTGTCATTAATGTCAGCTGTTAGCTAAATCATGTCATTTAGTTTTGCTATTTCGGCCCGAACAGCTCTGCAGTGATAGTGCACAAAAAATTAAAAACAATGGAAGAGTTAAACATTATTTTAAAAGACAATTATAATGAACGAATAAATGGCGCAAACAAATATGCCCACGTGCTCCCCACAATTAAAATTAAGTTTTGTGACTCAAATAATTGCAAGGATTTCTGGGTACGCTTCGCCACATATTTGTGTGTGAGCAGCCCCAAGAAACTCTTATTCATTCATACAAACAGTTTTTATTAAAATACCAATCTTTCTAGAAAAATCTCCTAGCCTTTTCATTATTAAAAGCAAACGATTGAAATAATAATAAAACTTTGATTAATAATTTTAGTATATTAGCATATTTTCTAAATGTGTTATTTTTTTAGTAAATGGTCATTAAAATTTTCAGAATGTGTTACATTTATGAAACACTCAGGTATATTGATAAAGAGGACTTTGACATAATTTTCCGATCACCCGAGCAGACAGCTTTACGCTCCGAGTTCAGGTCCAAATTATTGGATTGAAAGCTAGTCAAGTGAGTATAAAAATATTTATAGTTGTATGTAAAAATGTATTAATTCGAATTTTTATAAAGGAGTGTACTATAATCCGGGACTCTAAGGTAGCGTGTTGTATCGTCTCGCGGTCATCATCTAAAATTATTAAGGTAAACTAAAATCCAATACATAATCTATTCATCTATTTATACTTTAATTTTATGTTTTTCTCTTTTAGTATTTTATTTGGTGTGCAGGTTATCTATGGTATTTGGCAACAGTCAAAATTGAAGCATTTCTATCTCTATAAAGTATTCATATTCTAAACAGCACCAACAACCGAGTCTATAAAGCCTGTCTGTCTTCTTGATGCACAGATCTCGGAGATAGTAAAATCTAGGGACTCAAATATCCAAGATTTTAAATAGACTGTTTGTGGATCTAGACATATTTTAGTAATCAGCATAATTTATCAATCGACTCGACAACGATAGGATAAACGGTTGTAAATTTATAAGCAAAAAGAGCAGCACTGCTTTTACTGCTACTGCAGGTACGGAGTATTTATCAGTCGGGATTGACCGACTTTCGTAATTGTTTCTTTATATTACCTAATTATATTTCAAATAATATTTACATAGAGCGCACAAGAAATATTGATGACGACTGAAATTGGGAGCGGAAATAATAAAAGCAATACCAATTCTAACAACAATTTAACTGAAGAAAATAGGCGAAAAATAGTACAAACTATTTCTGAACATTTTTATTTACCTGCTACAGGAAGATATGCTACGCTTCTTTTAGCACAAATAGAAAAACTTGCAGAGGAAATCGTGGAAATTTTTCCAACAGAAAAAAGGAAGTTTTTTTCTGGGACGAAAAGAATAAAGAAGCAGCCCAAGTGGTATTCTGTACAATAAACTTCATAACCACTACCGTAAAAGAAAATACCCCTGCAATCCACAGTAACACTCAAAAAGATGAGCAGAAAAATGAAATCTTTGATTCTGATGTCCTGGACTTTGTGAACAAACTTAAATTTATACCGGCTCCGAAGAAGACTGCATGGAATTGTGGAAAGCGACATATGCATATCGAAAAAATTTTATGAATGGTCCAGTTTCTTTGGAGTCTATTATAGAAGAGTTTCCTTTATACAAACAGGCAACTGGATATAAATTTGTAAGCACGAAGTAGATCGCTTATTGATTGTTCGTAATGTCCTAAGTCTTAACAATTTGCACACTTTTCTAATTTACATTTACTTCAATATATATTTCAGATTGAAGCTGATTTTAACGTTCTTTACCCGGATAAACAATACATGATAACAACAAAATGGCTTCAAATCTTACCAAAGCTTACAGAATATTACGGAGGCATGTTAATGACAAATTTTATAAATCATTATTCGCATCTTCCAAAGGAGATATAAACACAAGTAAGTCTTGTAAAGATATTGCATTTTAAAGAAGTAATTATTAACCTGTTTTATTTATTTAGATTCCAAAGACTGCATTAATTTTATGCTACTGCACACAATCTTGAAGCCAACACATCGGTATTCCAAGTCTGAAGGTGGATTTATTATCCAAAGAAAGGCGACAATTTAAGACTCTGTGGGCAGTTGCGTTTTTACATCTAACAAATGTAAACGACCTGCACAATCAGCTGGAAACGCGTAAAAACCATTTTGAAGAAAACAAATCGCCTATACAGCCATTTATAATTGTAGTGGGTCGGGATCTTTTAAACTTAACAGAATTTTATGTCAGCTTTAATAACCACAAATTTAAGTTCAGCTCCTTCATTATTGCCCTGGATATTTGTTTCAAGATTTATCTTACATTTTGGTTGAAATATCCTGATGAGTCTCATCAAGTATGGAGTTTTTTGCAACATTTTATATATGATGTTTCGACATCTAATGATGTAAAAAAACCATGCGTAACTAAGTTGATTCAAAACCTAAACAATAACATATAATTTGACTTTCCCTATTATTTATAAAATTTATTAATTGTACTTCATATAATTCAATTTATTTTAAAAAAATGTTGTGCTTTAAATGCTTAAAAGATTTTCCTGCACTAGCATCTTTGTACTCTCATTTTCAATCATATCACGGGCTTAGTGAGGTAGATGTTTATAAATGTACTTACAAGAATTGTAATCAAGAATATACAAGTTTACAGAGATTTAAAGTACACATTAAGAGACATTCGAATTTAAAAGCATTTCAAAGGTCAAACAGTCTTATCAATAATTCACACCCAGAAACTGTTGTTGAAAATGAAGCAAATGTTTTCTCAGTTGAAGATGTGGAAACTAGTTCTAATGACGGTATTTCAGAAGATTTAGGAAATTCTCCTTATTCAGATGAAAATATTTCTAAATTTGAAAACCATATTTCTGAAATTTGTCAATATAGCTTAATTAAATTATATGCAAAAGATAATTTCTGTAGAAAGGATATCTTGTTTATACAGGAAAATATTGAAGTAATAAGCACAGCTATAGTGGACTCTTTCAAACATTTAATTTTAGAATATGTTCCAAAAGAACTTCAACCAAAGACTAAATCTTTTCTTGAGTTTTGTTCGAAACCATTTCGTAAAATAGACACAGAACACAAAATTTTTAAAAATCTTTTTCTTAATAATAATTTTTGCAAGACCAATAGAATTTAATATAAATAATGAAATTACAGAAGTACGGGAAAATAACAGACCAACTTTAGGACCTGCCAACATAAAGGGACACTTCATGCCTATTGAGTTTCAAATCCAGAAGTTTTTTGAATTGCCTAATGTTCTAGACGAAACTGTAGAAAACATGACAAAACTAAAAAGCAGTGTAAAAATCACGCATTATGTGAACTCAGAATCATTCAAACAAAAAATGTCCCATTTCGAAAATAAAATTGCTATTCCAATATATCTGTTTATTGACGGGTTTGAAGTAAATAACCCATTAGGAAGTCACGTTAATTCCGACAATGTAAGCGGTGTATATTACACGTTTCCTGTTATTCCTCAACATTTGCTATCAAAATTGGAATATATATTTGTAGGGGCATACTTTAAAAACGTCCACAAAAGAAAATTTGGTATTGATGCATTTTTAAATCCTATTGTAAATACCTTTAAAAATCTTGAAGAATTCGGGCTAAATATTCACACAAACACTGGAATTAAAAGGGTATATTTTTTTTAGCTAATATTCTTGGAGACAATCTAGGTCTTAATGATATCCTTGGATTTACCACATCATTTAATGCAAATTTTTATTGTCGTTTTTGTCTCCGTTCAAAAGAGGATATGGCCAAAGATACTTCTGCGCATCCTCAATATTTCAGAACCAACGAAAATTATAAAAATGCGCTTTTTCAAAAAGATGTAAAGTTGACTGGCATAAAATCAAACTGCCTATTTAATCGCTTAAAACATTTTCACGCAACAGATAATTTTATAGTCGACATTATGCACGACTTATTCGAGGGGTGTGTGGGTACGACATTTGTGAAGTTTTATTGCATTTCATTTTAGAAGAAAAGTTGTTTACCTTAGAAAATTTTAATTACAGAAAAGACATGTTTGACTATGGCGAAACGGAAATAGGAAACAAATCTATTCCTTTTCAACTGCAGCAGCTGAAAAATTGTACAATTAAATTATCAGCTCGCGAAATGATGACTCTAGTACATTTTTTTACACTTATTATTGGCGATTTAGTACCTGTCAACAACACAGTTTGGAAGTTCGTCCTTAATATAGTACAAATAGTTGATATTTTACTTCAAAGCAAATTTGACAAAGAGATTATAAACAAATTATCTCTTCTAATATATAATCATAATGAAGAATACGTTCGTTTGTTTAAAAAGCCGCTAAAGCCCAAATATCATTTTCTTACACATTATGCTGATATAATTAGAAAAAGTGGCCCTCCCAAACACTTTTGGAATTTTCGATTTGAAGGAAAACACAGGGAAGCCAAAATTTATTCAAGAAATGTAATGTGCAGGAAAAATATTTCATATTCGTTAAGTATGAAAGCAGCGTTGAAATTCACAACTTTTTTAGCAGACAACGATAATGGATTTCCAGATATTTTTAATATTATAAAAAGCACCTTTTGTAATATTGAAACGACAGATTTCTCATACTTGTTAAATAACACCGATGAACATTTTGTAAACATTGTAATTGAAAATTTAGAGTATAAGGGATTAACATATAAGATAGATTACTATTTGGCACTGAAGACTGGAGAATCAAATGTTGAGTTGCATAAAATTAAGCACATTATTTTAAGTCGTAGTAACGAAATATATATTGTAAGCGTGCATTACAAAATAACCGAGTTAAATGAGCACTATCAATGCTATGAAGTTGGTGGTCAACACAATACATTGCAAATAAATAACATTATTAAGTTTGAGGGACCACCAATTCATACATATTATAACGCTAAAAACATTAATTTTGTAAAAATAAAAGGATTTTGAAAAACTATGGAATTTCTTGTGTATTTTCTTTGGGTGGTAATAAAGTATTATGGATTATTATTATTGATAAAATCTAGTATTAAATTGAAACTTCAAATTTGATAATAAAAATATAAGATTGATAAGAGCTAGTTTCAAGATGATACTAGAAAATTAATACCTTTTAGGGTCAAATTGATAAAAGCTAGTATCAAATTGAAACTAAAAATTTGATAATTAAAATATAAGATTGATAAGAGCTAGTTTCAAGATGATACTAGAAAATTAATACCTGCTAGGGTCATTTTGACAAAAGCTAGTTTCAAAATGATGCTAAAAGTTTGATAGTTGAATTATTAAATTAATAAGATCTAGTGTCAAAATGATACTAAAAAATTAATACCAAAAAGTGTCTGCCTGATACACGTTAGTTTCAATTTGAAATCCTCGAAATTTCATGTTAATACTTTCGAAGATGTCAATTTGATACTCGGAGTATTAGAGAGAATTCGATACTCAATAGTTTCAAATTGATGTCTAAATTGTGTCGATGTGATGACAACTTTTTTTGAGTGTACAAACTGCACAGACGAGTGGCAACACACCATCTCTAGCCAAGTTTGACCGCCCACCTTGGCTCATACAGTCAGCTAAGTTCACACAGGGGAAAATTAACAAATTTTTTGAAAATTTTGATTAAAATGTCCAAATTGAAGAATTTCTCTGCCATATTTGGTCAAATTATTAGATAATAGAACTATTATTTATATAAATGTTATGTTATTTATGCTTGTAAACTATATAGAAATAAAGGTTTTAAATGATTTTCAGAACAATTTCATTTTCGCTTTGATTATTTAGAGCCACAGCTCACACGAGTTTCGAGGTCGATCGCTCGTTTTACACAAACGCGAGGCGAACTTTTTGATTATGGTGGTGCAAATCAGTGAGCACTACATTGAAAGTAAAACGGCTGTAGTCTGGAGAGAGCTCTCTTGTTCACCAACACAAGCACACTTTTATGTCCTCTCCATTTGACCGCCTATGATTTAGAGCCGCTCTGACAATGTACCAGGCAACAGCAACAAGTTTATTATAGTAAAAATAAAAGTGCATATAAAATTGATAGTAGAAGCCACTAGGGGGAAATTCAGAGGTCATAGGTAATCCCATGGTCTCTTTCATGGAAGCAGTTTGTAAGGTGGCTTTTTTGTAGGGATTTTTGTCAAAATATCGATATTGAATATATTTTTGACGATATTATTATGAATACTCTATTTTGGTTTTTGGACAAAATGGAAGGTTTTTTAAGGGCATTCTCTTGGATATTAGTGGCATCAAAGTAATACTAGTAATATCCAAGAGAAAGCCTTCAGAAACCCCCCCCATTTTTGTGGCCGAAACTAACACAAATACCACCACCAAAATATTTCACATCCCTACTTTATTGTGGCCTGCGGAAGCAGAAGTTAAACACACAGAGACATCCTGCTATATCGACAACATCGGAAGATTAGAATTAGCACATAAAGCCAGAGATAATATTCATAACCACAGCTAGCTCCATGGACTGCAGGATCATACACGCCGGGCAATTAGCTTGAATATGGACTTAGAGCTGTTGGCTGGACACATAGGTACATGGAGGAAACACTACCTATAATAAGACTGCAAAGGCTTAGGGCTGTTTGGCCGTGGTGTGCACACATTGGGCAATTGGTTCACCAACCACATCGACGGGAAGGCATACCGAAAAAGATTTAACTCAAGTGATGCAGCTGCCGGTATCGAAATGCTTGTCATTGGCCAGATTCCATAAAAATGGATGCGACTCGCCCACTTTGATCAGGTCCAGTTGTTTGTCAGGTAGGTTGTTAGTCCACCTCGCAGCTCACCAAATAATTGTAGTTTTGCTTTCATTTTTTCATGGTGTGCCCACTTCTCAAAGGTGCCTTTTGGCAATTATTAATCAAGTTTCATAATTCGAAGATCCCCTTCTACAATTTATCATCTTTTTTCACAAAAACAAGTTGGCAGGTCCATACTGATTGTCTGATTCACAGCGAATTGTCGGTTGCGGAGCGGATTGTTTGAGCTATGTAATTAGATGGGCCGAGTTAGTGATTTCCCAAGCTCACCAATAGACGGCGCCACTTCTCAAGCCAGTCTTTTATATGGCAGCTATATTCATCCGAATTTGATAAAAACCGTCAAAATTGTGCTGAAGCAGAAAATATTCATAACCGGAAAGCTTAAAGACGCTACCATTGAAAATAAAATAGGTTTTTTTCACCAGCACTATTTGTCATCCGATCCGGCCGGTTCCTAAAGTCTATTGTGGTAGCTTTAAAACTGACGAAAGAGATAGCATAGAAACAGACGGACAGACTCAGCTCATCCTGCTGATCAAGAAAATAAATACTTTATGTGGTCGAAGATAATTCCTTCGATGCGTTACAAACATCTAGAAACGGACCCTCTGCAAGGAAATAATAATCACAGGAGACATCTTAATCTCCACAGACCTATTCAACAGTTTGAACTTCAATAATTCAAATTTAGCGCTTTAATTTGCCATTCACACTAAGTCGTGAAAAGGCCACACTGTCGACTCTGGTCACACTGGCTGTACAAATTTCAGCGGGAATGTATTATTCAGGAATTAGCAATAGTTTTGGGCTGATTTGTAGGGTAAGCGTTCAAATACAAAGTTTGTATCCATCTGACCCCACTCTTAACACCTCACTCTAAAGGCCATACAAAAACAATGTGACCTGCAGCAAGCTCAACAGTCCCAGGAGTTTCTTGAGCTGCTCAAGAATCTGGAAGCCCAGGAAAGATTGCTGGTGGCAAAATTCTTTTGCCAGTTGCCAGGGAATGTGGGTAGTTTTCGTGTTCTGCGGCAGTTTCAAGAACTGCGTCTACTCACAGCCACGGAGTATATCTTAAACAAGCAGCAGCGTAAGGAGCAGCTGCAAGTGGATCTGATTATATTTCTAGAAACGGAATTCGAACTGCTGGCAAATCTGTTTGTAAGCGCGGCTTATGGTGAGTGAACCAAGAAATACTGATCTCCAACTTATTGTTTCTGATCTTATGGGCAGATTCCGAAAATGGCATGGTACTGTCGGCGATACTAGAGGATGCTCTACGCCAGCTCTTTGGTGGTCTGGTCAAAAATCCCCAAATCAGCAACTTAAACTATGTAAAAGCTTTGAGTGAATCACTGCCAGCTGAAGCCTTAAGTGTGTGCATGCAGATGCATTTGAGTGTTTTGCTGGAGCTGCACAAGTCGGATGAGATTGGAGAGGCTTTTTCTAGCTTTAGCTTATGGATCAATGAAGGAGTGGATGAACTGACTTTTGTAAGGTTACTTAACGACAGGGTAAGCCTGCGATGTTTGAGGAGTATGTGAGCAGATCTCAGCAGAAGTTTTGACTTTTCAGATTATTGCCCCATATCAGCAGGAGGCACTAAACTACCTGTTTAAGCGTTCCACATTGGATAATTTCCAGGACTGGAAGTTCTATCTCATTCTGGTGCAGGCCATAGCCAGCAAAGGGCAAGGTGAAACACAGGCTTTCATCAAGAGTATGTATAAGTCTTGCCAGGTTATGTTTACCACTTGGTTGGTCTCTCCCCACAGAGTACCTCAAAAGCCGTTTGCTTCACACGGCCAGCAGTGGCTGTTTGGCATCTCTGCAGCATTTGCTGCTTACAGCTCGTGCCTCGACAGCCACCACCATGGATATACAACGCAATCTGGATAATTATGCCCAGTGGTATAAGCAAAATCTTGGTGAAATGTCCTACCTCTTGGATGCGCCTCAATTTCAAGTGGTTCTGAATCTTTTACAAGAGTCTATTTGCTATGAAAAGGAGCTGGCATATCTGGAGGTGAATTAGTTGCTAAAAAACTACCTTACCCTTTCCATTATAACTAATTTTATTACAGATTCATGTGGCCATAGCCATTTCACCGGGTGGCAAACTGATACAAGCCTATAAAACCAAATGCCGGGCTCATGTGGCACAGTTGAAAGCCGAGGCCAAGTTGAGGATTAGCTAAGTAAGAACCACAATTATATTTACAAATTTAACCCATAGCCCAAATAAGTTTAAAGTTTCTGGGAGCGTCCATTGCCTGCCAGCGGCTTGTTTCGTTCATCCCACAGAGTGACACCATCGCAGGCACAAATCCTTTTAAAGTTCTCCAAAATCCCTGCCGAACGTGCAATGATTCCACAGGCAATTCTAAAAAAGAGAATTCATATTGAAACTCGTAAGCACCTACGACTTTCTATTAAAGTTTACCTGTCCCCCGAGTTGCCATCAACTTGGCTTTGCACATTTCCGCCCACACCCAAATCATCCGCTTCTGCTGTTATGACTACAGCTCTACCTATAATGTCCCACACTTCCAGTATGGGATCCACAAATCGAAATGTGGCTCGTCCACTTTCATCGGCTCGTATATTGCCCAAGTCGCCGGCATGACGTTCCGTTGCATTGGCCTCTGGACTGCCATGAGGTGATTGCCTGGGATTGTAGTGTCCACCCACGGAAGCACAACCATTTGAAACATCGCCGCTTTCGTGTATGTGAAAACCGTGTAGTCCCGGTTGTAGGCCATCCACCACACCGTCCACCACCACACCCGGTTCTGCTGCTTTAATGGTAGTGAAGCGCACCACGCCCTGCACAGGCGTACGATCCACAACCGATCCGGTATTATTGATTAGAGCCACCGCCGATTGACCACCAAAGCCGGAGAGCACCGCCCGACGGCCAGTGCTTTCAATACGCTCATGCACCTCTGACCAGGGCCTTTGGGTCTGTATTATCACGCGTCCCTGCTTGGCATCGATTTCCAAGTTACTGCCCATGCCCTCCAGAGCTCGTTGCAGTCTGTCCACATATTTTGCGTCATCACTGCGCATTTGCACTGCAAATTCAATCTAAATTTTAACTAAGTAAGTGGCCTTTTCCACAGATAGTTACCTTTATCGAGGCACTCATCTTAAGAGGCAAAGTGCAGCAACAATCAAAACAATTGCAAAAAGCCGAGTCAAGTTGAAACAGTGTGACCGTCAAATGATGAACCTGAAAATACCACAACTAGCTGAAAAACCGCCAAACCAAGAGTTTACTGCAAACAGTAAATTTGCCACCATTTCCTAAGCGGCCGAGATCAAAATAAAAAGAATATAAAAAGATAGTTTGGGAGATTTTATAAAATTTTTTTGAAGAAAAAAAAGTAAAGAAAATATTAAAAAAAAAAAAGAAAGAAAAAAAAAAAAAAAAGAAGTATAAAGGGCAGAAACTGTAAATAAATTAAAAAGGAAGATGTATATTTTGCTGTTTCCCCCGAGCGCGCTCTTTTAAAAATAATTTTTTACCATTGTTTTTAATTTTTAAAATAACAGTGCTTAAATTCACAGGACTCTTTGCTATGTTTGCGTTACAGTGTCAAAAGTCCATCAAGCAATTTCAAACGGCTTAAGGGTCTTTGGCGGTCGAATGGTCAACTTGGACAACTCATGGGTACCGCATTCAATTTGTACTCGCTGCCGCGGAAACTCAGCTCTCTATATGTAATTCATTGTCCCCACCTGGAGAGAACAGAGCATCATCTAAACGAAAGCCTCCGTCGAACGGTATTAACCTCATTCCCCGGCCCGAGCTTATTTGTTAAACTGGGTATTTAACCAATTTTCCCTTTATTTTCGAATAATCTGAAAAAAATTGGTTTCATATTCATTATTGTTATCCTTCATAACTCTTCCACGCCTTACACCCTAAACGGAAAAACAAGATCCATTTGGGATGGATAGTTTTTCCATATCCTTTGGACGATTATCTGATACATTGGATAGAAATCTAAGATCAATCTAACATTAAATGGATGTAATTATCCTTATTAAGATATTTATTAACAGGTACTGATCATCAACAGATATCCATTTTTTCTTTTGTTTTCCTTCCCGAATACACAAAAATTAGATATGATATTTCAAATACGCCTTTTTCCAAAGGTTAGTTCAAGGCATGGTTCGAGGAACTCTAAAAAACCTTACCGGTTCTACGGTTAGCCTTTAAAGGCAGGCTACGAAAATATATTCTATAATCCAAAAAGTACTAAACTCTGGAGCAACACTATAGCCGCAGCTTGCTTTTTTCAGTGCACGCATAGAAACAGTAAGCTGGAAAAACTTTGCGATCACCCTTGAAAGAGCCTTAAAAATGACAAACATCAACACTCTCACTTGCTACCTACAGAGTTTTTAGTTTTTTCCTTTTTGCGTTAGGCCGGACCTCCCAAGTATGAAAATTCTGAAGCTGCCTTTACACTTGTCTATAAAAATATTTTGACAACTGACTGGTTAAGGTACATATATGACAAGTGTAAAAGCAGCTTTAGATTATATTCTCAGCCTATAAGTATACTCTAAAATTTATTTCAATTGTTCATTCGCTTTGTTATTTCTTTTTGTATATTTTCTAGCTTCCCGGCTCGCTTTACTTTACTATTTTAAACACAAAACGAAGAAGTGAAGCTGACATTACAATTGACAACTATGAAGTTTTAGTAAACTTTTGAAAATTTCGGAATTTTGTCGATGTTTTGATCTTTGTGTTTAATAATTTAGACCAGTGGTGCCCAAAATGCAAAAAGCCTATCTCATGGGATAGGAACTCATAGTTCTCCGGAGAGACGGAGAATACGAGTGTTCTATGAATAGCACGCTCTGCGCTTGCTCTCTCACGACGCGAGCTTTCGGCTATTTCTTTTCTCACGAGGCATTTGTTTGGTAGACGTTTACTTTGTGTTTCGCTGCTACGCACACAAGCGCAAAGCTTGATAGTATGAGTTTGGGCACCACTGATTTAAATTCATACGAAAATTCAGAATTTTTTGCAGTTTTTAAGAACCCTCTATCTTTACCATAATCAAAACTCATTTTTGGACCGTTTGATCTCCAACTTCTACATACCCGTATATTTTCCAGTCTATTTACCCGTCTGTTAAACCATTTTCACGACAATCTAAACTCATATATGAATTTCGCACTTTTCGAGTTTTTTAGACCGTTCGATGTACACCTTTTATTTATCCGAATATTGAAGACGGGTTCATGACAATGCTATGCTATCTCCTACGCTAGTTTGAAAGCTATTTTGATCAAACTTTGCAAGATGAGTTGAAATAACTATGCACATTTGTTGTAACAGTGCGGATCGAACGTCTAAAACATCAAAGAACGATCGGTCCTAAAACTAGTTATGCAGGGGTTTTCCAGAAATCAAATAGAGATTTTCGTATAATCGCTGGCATTTCGAGTTAAAACTGCTTGCCTTAATGAAATGCCCAAAATATGCCCGGTTACTAGATGAGATGAAGAAGGATGAGCGATGTGATACAGACTTCTCAAGGCCAAGATGATTTAATGCTCTAGTACTTCCATATCTATTCCTCTAGTTTAGTTTCAAATCAAATCGTTTGTACGAAAATCTCTAGAAATTATTTTCATCTTCAAATTTGGTATTCCACAAAAAACATAAAAATCAAAGATTTAAACCTAACAGAAGTTTTTTGAAAATCGGATGATTGTTTTATAAAGCTGCTTCTACAAAAATAAGCCAAGTTTGATCAAAATCCGATGAAATTTTCAGTTAGCTCTACAGCTAAATGAACACAAAAGGGAAAGAATTGCATGTTAAATGTGCCAATGTTGAAGATTGTAAAAAAACAGTCACTTTTTAAGCCAGAGTCCGGCACGTTCCTATCTACTGTGTATACAACACCGCTATGCGGCATCGACGTCGACACACCGACAATATACGAGCTTATACTGCTCTATTTTGCAACAACAAATAAGTGCTAAATGAGCGCGCTCTCGCGTGGCTAAACTCACACACGCAACGCCAAAATGAGCATGTGTGTTTTGCCGGCCCCTGTTATAAGTTACTTATAGAAATTGCGGCTCTTGTTGGAAGTGTTTTAAAGTAAACGATCGATGCAACAGTTGGTCGTGTTGCATCCTTATGGGATTTGCCAGAATTTCACAGAGATAAAATTTGCAGGCTTAGGCTCTTTGCGAACTTAAAACGTCGTAATTTTGTTGCTCCCTTACTTACTATTGCATAAACATGGACTCACATCTCAGATTGATTCACTTAAATTATTTTATTGCCGCCTAATCTTTGTATAACTTATGCCTTTTGTTTGTATGTACAATAATGGAAACCTTAAAGCTAACGCTTAAACCGATTATATACTTATTAAAATCACACATGTTCATTTCTAAATTTGGGAAGCACACACAAACGGACATCTGTGTGGCCCAGAGTGGCACGGGTAAAGGTAGCTTTTGTCCAGCAGCAACAGCTGCCAAACACCCATTCACACTTCCGTGGTGGATGTGGTGGGGGTGACGGTGGTTATGGCAGCTGTTGGACTGGTGGGAGTCTGTGCGGCACGCGAAGTTGATGGTTCCATTGAGATGACTGCACTGGGGTTATGCGGATCTATCTCCGAGTATGGTGGAGCTGGCAGGGCGGCAATAGCAGCTGTGGGCGTTGTTGGCGTTGTTGCTGCTGGTGCTGCAGCTGCAGCTGCAGTGGGCGTGGTTAGATTGCACATACGCATCACCTCATCATAGCTGGGCAGTTCCTTTTCATCTTTCTCCAGCTGTTCGCGTATGCGGGATGCCTCCGCGCTGTTGGGCTCGATAAAGAATATATCACCATAGCGATTAGGTCGATCATCGGAAACGCTATAGACAGTGCCTTGGCGATCTGCAAGAAATAAAGCCAGAACCATAAGTATGATAGATCAGGAAATTAGACAAAAACTACCAGTTTGCCTTCGTTGTTGTCGTCGTTGACGTTGCTGACGTCGTTGGTTCAACACCAAAGTGTCATGCATGCGTTTGGCCAGCTAACAGATCAAAAATCATTATAATCTTGCTGCCAAATTAAATTCAATGTCTAATTACGTATATCAGTTGGCTTATGATGAATATGGCCAGCACAACGCCAAATGCCACCATTAAATTGGCTGTCAAACTCATTTTGCGTCTGTTGCTCGCCCTGCGAACGGAATTCTATTGCCAAAATAATCGCCCACCCTAGAAATCTAATACACTTTGTGCTCAGAGCGGATAAGATAAGCCCTGAGCGCACACGGCCCACATTACCAATTTCAATGTCTGGTTGTTGGCGGCGCCGAAGCTGCTGCTGACGTCGTCGCCGCCGCGGTGGACAGATTTTGGCCAACGTTCGATTCTCTACACGCACATAGAAGCACACCACGGGCAGCAGGCAAAAGAGGAAGACTATGAGGGCCAAATAAATGGCCACATTTATACCAAACTCGGTGCTCCACTTCATAGTTACGGGACATACCGTCACTTGCCAGCGTACGTTTGCTACTAATCACCACCACCAAACACATTTAAAAGAGTTTCCAGTGTGTTCTCTGATTAGATTGCTGAATTACCGATGGCCAACCTACGCAGTAAGATAAAACTTGAAACACTAGCGCAACTTACACTCAGACACATCCAGGTTAGCTGGGCTAGTGGAACGCCTAGCCGGAGGTGCACAACAGCGTACGATCCAAACCACGACGCACTTGAGGGACGAATGAATTTGAATTTGATTAATTATCCTAATCAGGCCAATAATACGGTGATTACCTGCAGCACTATGTAGGCCAAAAACCCGACTAGCAGGAGCAAAATAAATGTCAGAATCGGATCGCGTTCCATTTCGACATAAACTCAAAAACAGACTAAACCACAATAGCTTATCGCGCTCCCATTTAATTTGCTATATCTGCAATTCAATTTCTTATCAAAGCCAATCACTCCTGGTTTTATTGCGAGAGTATTATGTGTGTGTGTATGTAGAGGTGGTAAATACATACCACGCCGATCCTGAGGACGTCGCTGTGGTGGACTAACACGCCACCATTTGGTTAATATAGTCCACAGCAAGTACTTAAGAAAAGACAGAGAAAGGACTTGAAGAATAGAATAAAAAAGGATTCTCAGGAAAACACTTCAATACCTGCAGACCAAAGTATATAAGGGGAACCACCACCAGGAAGAAAACCACTAAAGTGATGAACAACTTATCCATTTTGTGTAACCAAAACACACCAACGAAACGCTTGAAAAGCCACTTAACACTGCAAAATTGCTGGAGACAAACAACAAGCTGATCTTATCAGTTGAACATTATATGACCAGGTGATTGGTTTCCAATCTTTATATAGTGTACAATACATACTAGAGATTGTCCGGGGGCCAACGATTTAAAATGCAAGAATTTTTCGACTTCTCTTTCACTCTGAACCGAATCTTTAAAACGAATCCAGTGTAAAAATGTGAATCATCTTTGGCCAACTATTCAATCGAAGCAAATCCTTCAACCCAAAATCCTCGAACCTTAAATTCTTCAACATTAAACAAGTGAAGGCCCGACTCTGAAGTACCCTATAATACCCTATCAAACGCTCGCACACACACACATGCGCGCGCGCATACTGACTCTGAAATAGGCACAGCGCTCACTCCCTCCCTCTCACAAGCAAAATTGTTTTGTATATAACTTTGGTGTTTTTGTTCAGATCTTATTGCGCTTTTCAGAATAGATAGATATAAGGCCTAAGATAATATATATTAAAATTTCTGTCTCTATCTCTTATAGTCTCTGAAATCGACGCGTTCATACAGACAGACGCTGATGCTAATCAAGAATATATATACTTTATAGGGTCGGAAATATTTACTTCTTCTTGTTACATACATTTGCACAGCTTCATGATCCCCTTTTACCCATTTTCAATGGGTACAGGTTATAAAAATTGTCAATTTTGGTTTGAACCCGCAATTCAAAGCTCCAAAAAATATTTATAGGTTTGCAACCCTGACCGAAAACTTCAACTAAAGGAAAAGTCCAACCGCAAGCAGTGAAATAAAGTTGTCTTTGTAGCTTTAAAAATGAACAAGTTGATGTAGCTAATAAAATCTGTGTAGGAACACCAAGTAGGAAATTGTTGAATTTAGAGTCATTTTAAGATAAAGATTCAGCACGATTGAGGCACCATTCAGGCACGACAAGGCCATTTTACTTCATGTAAGTTTTCGCCGTCAAAACCAATTGGAAATTGCCCAGAAATGAGAAGTCTTAACACCTTTTAAAAAGGAGTTTTTCAATTAATAACCATGTAGGCCAGATTCTTCTTCTGACCTTTCCTTTTTATAAAAATGTTCATGACTGTTAATCAAACTAGCAAATTGTAGCCGGTTCGAGGTCATTTGATTTATGCACATAACTTTAAAGAGGAACACATGACACACCACCAAGGAAACTGATGGACTGTACAGCTATTTCATGAACTCCCCAGTTAGTTCACTAACTACTGCAAGCCAGCAGCTGCTTCCTCATTCCAGCAACGACCATCTAATATCTAGACTACAGCTTTGCTCGGTCGAACCCAGTTCAGTTTCAGTCTTCGTCACGAACTCGAACCGTCTTCATCACGGAGTCGAACCTTCTGAACTCTGTCTCACTCCAACCCATCAGCCATCAATTGGCGCAAACAAAATACAACCGCGATAGAGCAAGACAGGGCGAGAATCCAACCTGAACGCCACAGCAGCGCAGCTGGCAGCGAAGAGGCACCGAGCAAACCTGTTATCTAGATTTCTCTCATCTGTGATACCAGCGCTGTTATAACCGCTTGGGAATTCCAAAGCAACTTAACAGCAAAAACCGGGGACTAAAAGATTTTAATTGCAAATTCTGTGGTAGGTCTGCTATTTCCAACCAATCTACTGTGACTGACGAATCATTAAAAACGAACTAAATATCTAGGGTAATATTAACTGTTCTCTAGGATTTTTAAGAGATGACGACACTAGTATTAAATCGAATCGGACAATATACCAACCAACTTCATTTTGAAGCCTAATTGTTATTCTTTCTTTGCTCCGAATATGTTAACTTTTGCGCCAACAAAACACAATTTACGGAAAAGTTACCTTTTCTGCTTTTATTCAAGAAAAATGCAGCAAAGGGCCATCGAATGCTGCAAGAAGCTTACGGAGAACAAATGTTGGAGGTGGGACCAATTGGGCGCGATGTAATATGAGCTGCTACAACATGAAACGATCACAGGGCAACTCTACCAAACTCAATTGAGCGCTTAAGCCGAGCATTAAAGCAAAAATGGCCAGACTACGAGCAAAGGCAAAACAAGGTAACTCAGCCTGTCAAAACATACCTTCAAACGCTGAAATGGGAATTCCTACCCCATCCACCGAATAGGCCCGATATTGATTTTAAGCTCCTTCGAAGAACTCTAAAATAGAATCGATTCGGGGATCGCTTCAAAAGACGCATCGATTTACGAGATGCTATCCGAAAACTGCCAGAAGAAGGGTGGAAAAGTAGTGCCTAGCGATAGATAATACTAATAAAATCAAATGATCCGAATAGATATAGGTACCGATAGCTAATACTAATAAAAAATTTTTTTTTTCAGACACTCGAAATTTTGTCGGAGCCTATCTAACTACATAGCTCAGGAAATCCGCTCGCGAAAATTGTCGGAGCGCATTTCCTGAGCGAGTTCTGAAACATTAACAATTCGCTTCGACAATAAATATGGACCTGCCAACTCGTTTTCTTGAAAACAGCTGATAAATTGTCGAAGGGGGTCAGGAGAAATTATGAAACTTGTTTGATAATTGTCAGAGGTACCTACGAAAGTTTTGAGCACGCAATGAAAAAAGTTAAGACAAAGAAGACTAAAAAAACAAAGCTACAATTATTTGAAAGCTGCGAGTTGGACAAACATGTGGAGCTAATCAAAGTGAGCGAGTCGCAACCATTTTTATGGAATCTGTCCAATAAAATGCATTCCGATACTGGCAGCTGCAGCACTTGTATCGGAAAATATTTTTCGGAGGCTCTTCCGTTGATATGGTTGGTGTGAAAACCAAGTCCCAATCTCCGTAGTCTCACAGCCCACGGCCAAAAGCCCTAAGCCATTGCAGTCTCCATAGCCTATTATAGTAGTGTTACCTCCGGCTTACTGTGTTAGTTTCCGTTGCTCCCGCCGCTCCCGTTGCTACCTATGTGTTCACCTACCTACGGCGAGTATGATCCTCCAGTCCATGCAGCTGGTTGTGTGAATTTTTCCTCTAACATTAGTATCTCCTTGGAGTTATGTTTACCCAGGCTAATACAATATTAATGGACACAATTGACCATGGCATTGCCTGTAACCTCTGAATTACCCTCAGTGACTTTCATTTTCAATTTTATAAACTCTTTTATTTGATTTGAATTAGCCCGCCAATTTCTTAAAAAAACAACAGCTGAATTTTTTGCTGTTGCCTGGTCACACTACATTGTCGTAGCGGCTCATGAAATTATCAAACAATTTCAGCTCCGACAAAATTTCGAGTGTCTCAGTACCTAGCTTTAAGTTTAACAATTGAAATATTCTCTAGGAGATCTGCTTTAAGGCTGCCGCCTTCACACAATGAAATTCTATGAATTAGACAAGTTTGTGGTAAGCAAAGAAAATCTAACATGGAATTTCATCTTGATGAGAAAATTCATTGTCTTAATGACAACTTATAATTTAAGAAAAGTTTTGATGAGGGAAAACTAGTTGGTTAGGGAGACGGACATAGTAACAAAACTTACTCAGAGAGACAAAATGACAGCAAACAGCTGACTAAATTAGTAAATTTGACGACGCAGTAAAGTGTGTTTAATGTTATTCTGTTTAGCAAAATATGTGTAATTTAATGATTTGTTTTCGATCGGTAAAATGGTTTGAAATAACTGGCCTACCTTTGCAAAGTATGTAACTAAAATCGATTTTCACTTTTGTACTAAAGGCATATACTCAGAGGAGATAAAAATTTAGTTCGGCACAATATTTCACATGAATAAAAACAATTTTGAACAGTTTTGAAATCTGAATGATTTGGTGATTTATTTATATGAATTGTTATTGTTAAACTAAATTATTTAGCTCATCTGAGTATAGCCCTTTAACTTGAACATTTTGTACTTAACTATCCTTAACTGACTGTTTGGGCTGAACATTAAGAAGCTTGCATTGAACTTTGAGGAACGTAAGAACTTTAAAGGTGGGTAAACAGTATACAGCAGCAAGTTTACTTACTTTTTGTTTGACGATAAAGAAATTGTATCTAAGTGCGAGATGTGAAACCAATCGATTACGCACTGCTAAGCCCGGTTCATTTTATAAAGATAAGAAAGACTGCAATCCTATCGAATACGAGCTATTTACAATGCGCCTGTTACTCCTCTTGAAACGTAACTAAATGCAAACAGCAAGGAATCAGAGGATGACCCAATAAAAGTGCGATTTCACCCTTTACCAGCACCGCGATTCTTCGACGCAGGCATAAAACTTGTCAAAAGTACATACCAAAGCCCACCATACGCTGACGACGTCTTTGTATATCCTGCGAGCGCTGCTGCTGTTGCTGACGAGTTGTTGCACCACAACATTTGCTTAATATAAACCAAAGTAAAAACTTTGAGGGGAGAAATTAATTAATCAACTTGAAGGGAAATACTGTTTTCACTCAAACTTTATATCTACCTGCAGAGCAAAATAAACGATGGGCATGACAAGGAAGAGTATAAAAAATACGCTCACATATAGTATAAAAAGATCCATTTTGTAGACACAACGACTAGACCCTAAGTACTAAGCACTACTGGAAGGCAAACACTGAGTAAGTCTTATCTATTTGGCATTATATTTATTCGCTTTGACCAATTTTGAACTTGGCTTATCAATGTCTAAGTAGAAGATAAGATAAATAATCACTTGAAGGAAGTGACACCTCACCATACATACCGAAGGTAATTATACGCGGCATACGCTGATCCCGTGAACTCGATCGAGTCCTGGTTGCACCACAGCATTTTTTAAGCGTAAACCATACCAAGAACTGATTAAGTAAAGCCAAAGTTTTGGGAAAATGTTGGTTTAGACTATGCCCGGAGCAGCAACATCAGCATTAACATCCTTTTTGAGGGAATACTCCCATAGGATCTTAACACTGATGTACCACACCAGGCAGACTGCCTGCCTACCTGCAGACCAAAGTAGATCAAGGGCAGACCCACAAAGAGAATTATAAGACCGGCAAAAAGTATCACAAATACTTCCCACATGTTGCGACAAGTAAAGCACTTCACTTTAGACTGGCCACCAATTTCTACCCATACTGCAAGGAAACTTATCAATGCTCAATCATGGATTTATAAAGGAAACCAGATAAGATTGTTTCTGGCTAAAAAATATGATTTCAATTAATTGATTCAATCTCAACCAATTCGCGAAGTTGTAAAACACATCATAAAGTAAACAAGATACGCACATACCCCTAAGTCTTAGAGCGATTTCAGTGCGACAGACTTCATACCAAGTCCAGACACAGAAACGCAGGCAACAGCACAGCACGGCACAGCCCAGGAAAACAAAGAAGAAGCCCAAAAAGAAGGCTATAACATCTTGCATTTTTCACATTTGAAAAAATCTCGCGCGATTTGTTGATGATGGGAGATTCGTTTCAGGCAAACTCTTGGCTACAACTGGAAACTGAAAATTTATCACAGAGTCGAGCAGTTGAGATACGTGCGAACAACAATGAAGCAGGTGCGGTGATAAGCTTAACGAGCCGTTGATAAGATAAGATGAGCCACACGGTGCGTCTCCTGACGAAACGGAGTGATATGTGTGATAAAAATAGCCACAAAGCACGTGGCTATAACTGTTGAGTAAATGGTTGTTTGGCATTAAGTGCACAATGCGCTGATTGCATTGCAAAATTATGAGTGTGTTGTACTTTCGAAATCACCCCCTTTTTTCACCTTATAATTTGTGAGAAAAAATAGGGGGAGTCTCATTTATAATAAGGTATTTGGGAATTTTTTCTTAGGCATAAAAAAGGCTTTAAACAGGTCTTTATAGAAAAATTTTGTGGTGTTTTTTTTTTTGGGACTTTATGACCTTTCCAACCAGATCCCAAACCGATCCCCTCAGATTAAATTAAAAATCACTTTTTCTGGCGGTTCTAAAAAGCCTCTGATTCGACAAGTTTAGAATTGGGTACGCAGACTGAATCTTAGATCTCTACAACAGGACTTCGACAGAGTTCCGCCGTATTCTTAATAAATATTTTGCAGCTGGATTGGTCCAGAGGCTAAGTAGTTATATAGACCAGCGATTGAAAGACTTCTCGACGCCCCACCAGTTAAGTGCACACAAAAACAAAATACAAGCACAAGACATTAAACCACCAACACGCATACGTAGAATGCGTATACAGGAAAATATGGCAGCTGCATCTGCTAGTATTGTTAATGACCTTGAATTACCGATTCGGCGCCGTTCACAGCTCTATTGTTCCACTACGTGAAAAATTTTGCGGAAGAATTTAGGTTGATAGTTAGCGACTTTTCTAAATAATAACCAAAATATAACCAAATATACACACAATTAAAGGGAATGCCAATGGGATCTCCAGCATTCCCGGTTGTAGCGGACATCGTGATGGAGGAACTCCTGGACAACACAATCAACAAACTCAAGTACCCTCCAAGATTACTTACGAAATATGTTGACAATCTATTTGCCATCACGAAAGAGGACGAGGTTCAGAACACACTTGACGCATTAAACTCTTTCCACCGAAATTTAAAATTCACCATAGAACTGGAGATGGATGACAAACTACCATACTTAGACTCTACAATAAACAGATATGGCAACCATCTAAAAATTAAGTGGTACAAAAAGCCATCAGCATCAGGCGGAATAATTAACTATTTTTCCAAACATCCCAAGAACATGGTGATAAATACAGCAAAGAGTTGTCGAAGAGACGATATCGGAAATAAAACAAATTTTGACAGACAATGACTTCCCAAGGAACATCATAAAATGTCTAATAGA
The DNA here is from genome assembly GCA_018904235.1 of Lordiphosa stackelbergi. Classification (NCBI taxonomy): domain Eukaryota; kingdom Metazoa; phylum Arthropoda; class Insecta; order Diptera; family Drosophilidae; genus Lordiphosa; species Lordiphosa stackelbergi. Next base: position 22,221 of record JAEIFU010001264.1, read on the forward strand.
CAAGAACGGGAAAACAACAGCTAAAAATAAACAACAACCCAAAATTTACAAGTCGCTCACATATGTTCCACAACTTTCAGAACGTTTCGCCCATTCTGACTGCTACAATAAGCAAGAGATACAGCTAGCCCACAAACCAAAGAACACAATGAAGAACTTTTTCAATAAGACGGTCCAAAGTAGACACATTCGATAGGAGCAATGTGATATACAAGATTTCATGTAATGGAGATGGAAAAAACAGCTGCAACAAATTGTACATTGGTACAACAAAATCTAAGCTTAGAACTAGGATATCTCAACACAAATCAGACTACAAACTCAGACATCAAACCACCATTCAAAAACGGCGCTTGCGACACACGGTACGGAGAGCGCGCACTCGCCGAATTTTGAAGCAACAACAATCCGACAGCAAGAAAACCACTATAGCGAACGCTTCACTTTTGAGATGCTGTATATTATAGACACACACACTGACAAAAGGCTTAACTACAAATCGGACACAGAGAACTGCGCGCACCTATACAGACACTTACTGACCAAACAATAACTCAGTATCCAACTCCACGCTGAACGGAACAGACGTGTAAAACAATGTATGTTAAAAATGTTTGTTTGTTTTTGTATTAAGTCCCTGAAGATGGTTGCCGAGGAGCAACTGAAATATATTGGAAAAACAGCATACACATCTGTGTGTTTTACTTGACCTCAATCCTGCGGAAGAATTCAGGTATAAATCCTTTTAAAATACAGCTCGAGTAAAAAATGACGCCACCTACCACAACGGAAAATTGTGTTCAACGAGGAAGTTTATTTCTGCTCGAATGTGAAGAGCAGCCAGAAGCATTGCAAGACCGTGCCAATCCTGAAAATTATGGGCCGATGGCATCATTGAACCGTACATTTTTAAAGATGACGAAGACAGGAACGTTACTGTGAATTGAGAGCGCTACCGTGCGATGATTACAAACTTTTGTTTTTGCGTAAAATGGAAGTGCTTGATTTGACTGAAATGTGGTTTCAAAAAGACAGTGTCACGTGCCAAACAGCACGCGAAACTATGACCCAATTGAAAGGCGACTTCGGTGAACAGTTTATTTCCCGTTTACGAACGGTCTATTGACCGCCTAGATTAAATAATATAGATTTCATACATTTTTCCATATTTTATGTATTTTTTTTTATCAAAACTTAAAGCTGCTAAAAAATCAGCCTTTACTTTATGGGGCCGAAGACGCTTTTCTGGCTGTTGGCTTCGTGAAGTTCCTGTTAACAAATCGGTATGGAATCAACCTGGCTTTTCTTGCCTACTTGATTCTTTTTGAATAAGCCATATTTTTTCGGTAAATCAGCCAAAATGTGACATTCTCTCTCTTTCTAACATGCGGTAATACATGAATTCGGTAAGCATTCGGTGTGAATTGCCGCTGGGGCCATGGCTGGATTACTCTGCTGTAGAATAAATCTGGCATGGGAGAGTATCTTGTTGCTTAGGTAATGAATTTTTACCATGGCAATTTGGTGGAAAAGTAGTTCTTTTTTTTCCACAGAGGCGATAGTTTTTAGACTCTTTTGATTGGAAGTGAGGGGCGACAAGACTCCTGGATATGCGCGCTGCTGCATCTCCCTCCACCTATATCCATAAACATCACTTCAACGACCCACACCACCTGACTCGTTTCATTTGAGTTTTAAAAAAAATGAGGAAAAAATTTGTTCTGGCTTGACTGGGAATTGAACCCGGTACCTTATGCACTTAACGTATGGAATAACGCTCCAGCATATTCAGCCGTTGAACACTTTTGCAGATTTACATCTAGAGGGATACTTATGCTTGGTTGAGCTGAATGGTTGAGCTGACAAGAGAGAGATCAAAAGGAGAACCAAATCGCTCGCGCTCTCTCTCTTGTATATCTCTCTAATGAAAACAGGTTTTGTTGATTTCAGCAAATATTATGCGATTGAGAACAACTTCACTCATTCTCAAGAATTTTGAGACCATCTTGTTCCTGTTTTAAGTTGAAAGCAACTAATTTTCTGAACAGGGTTTTTCCATGTACAAAATATGAGCAGTTCTTTTTTGTACTGTGACTCATTGTTCAGCGACTGCTCACTCTTTTGCTCTTTGGACTCAGTTCAGCTACTCTTTAATCAGTGATTCTTAACTCTGTTTGTTGTATTTTTTTTGTTCAGTGACTTTTTCTTGCCGGTAAATGACCACGACCTTAACCCAACACTAGTTCTTTCGAACATTCCTCATAGTTTTACAAATTTCATTGATTCCAGTTGTGCCAAGTCATTGTAATGACTTTCCTACATCTTCATTTGTGAGACGCAGAAGCTAACAAGCTTATTAAATTCCAAAAGTGCGGAAACATTTAAACGAATTGTTAATTAATTCCAGAGCAAACTGAATTATTTCCATGTGAAACAAAACAAAAATGCAAACTAATTTATTGTTACACAAAGCCCCAACACAAAGGCCAAACAATTACGTTTTTAAAGCCGGGGAAAAACGTTTTCTTGAATTCAATGCCAAGCTCACCTGTCCAACTGATTCGTCGGTTGACCACTGAGTTGCTGCCGCATCTGCTTAATGGTGCTGCACCAAGTTGTGGAACTCTGGACTTTTTCCATTTGTTGTAGAGATATTTCTACATAAAAACAACAAGTCACTTGATGCAGTTTTAACTGATTCTAAAAACTTACGACCAGTGAGAAGAGGACAATGAGCAGAGCTATGACCAGGAATACACCAAACGCAAACCAATGAAGTGGGGTAAACATTCTGGTCTACATACGGCAGGCAACTGAATCAAAATATTCTTTTCTTTTTTTTTCATATCTAATCAAACGCTTAATATCCAGCGAATGATGGATGAGCACGAAATGCTAGCTCACCTGGCGGATCTATAACTATGTTTTCAAGAGTTTTGGGATTATGAGAAAACTGAACTACTTAAATAAATCAATGATTTGGATGAGTCATTTGGCTCTCACCTGGCGGGTCTATGCGCGTGCTCTGCAGAACTCGTTGAACTTCGCGTTCGGCCACATAATCTTTTGATAAAAACAAATGCTTAGAAATCTTGCTGGTGTAGGCCAAAGGACTTTTGCTCACCTGGATTCGGTGGTATAATTATGGTTTGCAGAACACGACCAGAACCTGTGCGTTCATTTTCAGTTTGACGATTGGCTAGCCTAGCCCGTTTGGCCCGCTTGGCACAGATACTACACATCTTCAAAAATAAAAGATAAGTTCACCAAGCAATCACTAGCACAAAACTGAACTTACTTCCAACGAGATGGCAACTATGATCACCACGATAATCCACAAGACAACCATAATGCAAAAAAAAACTAGATCGATTTGTCACCGAATCGCGCAAGAAACTTAACTGAAATGACACATTTCGTTGCCACTGCGAACAGTTAATAATAACAAATCGACAAAAACTCTTATCAAGTCGGCGATTAGCTATACATATTTACAATATGCAGCTATCAGGCATTCAGATAATCAAGTTTGCGCGGGGAATTTTCTTTTGAGCAACTAAAAAGGAAATCCTTGATGCGGATGAGTCAAGGGGTTCACTTGCTCACCTGAGTTCAAGTCGGCTCCAGGCGGATCTATGCGTATACTTTGAAGTACACGAACAGGCGGACGATTTGCGGGTACAGGCCCGCGCCCTCGACCCTGTTGAGGTTCGGCTATAATGCTTTTGTGTCTGGCGCAGAGAACACAAACCTAGATATGTGTAAATGTGCAAATTGAGCGGTTGGTTGGGCTTGGGTCAGCATTAACTTACGCGTATCATAATGCACACAATTAAAAATACAATAAACCAGCCCAATACTACAAACACAACCATTACGGTAAGTTGAATTAACACCGAATCGGGCGAGATACTTCGTTAAAATGACAAATTGAATTTGAACTAGGAAAAAACAGACACTGATAAAAGCGATTTATAATTGTTATCGTATCAGGAGGGGCAGCTATTTGATTTATAATAAATATGTTTTTTACATTTAACAAAATGGGGGTCCCAAACTATAAAAGTGCTGAACGTTCAATACACCCTTTAATCAGGAATCAAATTATCGAACCGCAGGTCTACGAATACACAATTGGCACATAGTTTTCATATTCTGTACCAAAGGACCGTCCCTGAAATTTGGTAAAATACTAAAATTAATTTTTTGGAACAACTTTTTTACAATTTAGTTTGAATCGCCTTAGGACGGCCTTTTTTAGCTGAATTTCTAATTTTCATATTACTTGAATGTAGAGCAGAGATCCTGCCTGTTTTCTTGACTGCTTTATAGAGCTGGAGAAACATCGATGGTAAAATCGATGCATCCGTGTTATTATCTAAGCTGCAGACATCGTTGATTTTTTTCACAATCGATGTTTTTGCAACCCTACATAAACAAGAAACGGCCACGCTATTTTCTTATAAAATTTACTTGGCGTCCATAAGAAAGGTAAGGTGCCCAATTTGCTGTTCTGTCAATATGCAATATGCAACTTCGAAAAAAAATGTGATTGGACCAAACCCTTTTATGTATGAATGTGGTTGATGCTAATCCATTTTACATGCTGTGTATAATCAGAAAAACTGCGATTTATTAAAACTCACTTTTCCATGATTTCAACACACACTCCCTCTTTTACTTCAAGAAATCTTCCGACTTCCCTGCCTTAACGACGTGATTTCTAAAGGTTAGCGAATTGTGTAAACTAAAACAAACCAAACTACAAAGAATTATTCGAGAACTCGCCTCCCGGTGGAATATAATAATCAAGCGCATTTTTCTTCTATCTGACCATCTTCCACAATTTTACTCCAAACTCTAAGCAACTCCAAAAGCCCCAAATAGAAACTTACCAGAAATTTCAGAAATCCTTACCTCTTAGAAAAGGTGCCACTTTGCAAATTTCTGGGAAAAATGCCACTATTTCACTTTTTCCCCCTCTAATATGCAAAAAACAAAACACAAAAATGGGAGTGAACTTAAGTCTGTCCATGCTGTCTGAGCCCACTAAAAGTGGCTTAAAAATATTTATGTTTCCCGCAACATCCACAGCTTCTGAAAGGACATTCAGTAAAGCGGGACAGACCCTGTCGGACCTAAAGCCAAAAATTGGGAGCGTTTAATGTTCCTAAATAAAAATTTAACAAATTTAAAAAAATACTTAAAAAGAAATATTTGATCAAGAAACCTCGAGGGACATTGGTCTTATCATTTATCAAATTTATATATATTTTATATATTCTCTATTAATTTTCAATTTAATCTCAAGCAGAAAAGATGTACGTAGACATAGATGTTTCTCCAGCTCTACTGCTTCAATACTTGTTTAAAATGGTATGCGGTGTGACTGACACTCGCAATTTTAAGTCCAGTCAAATACACACTAGTTCTATTATTGGTATTTTTACGACTGAGTGTCTCGGTTGGTCGTCTGTCAAAGTGGTTGTTTCTGTATTGAGTGGCACCGCATATCGATTTCGGCTGCAATTCTCAGTGGCAACCACATAAGTAAAACATGAGTATGCATTAGTTTTATTGCTCTCGCACTCTTCTTCGAAAACGCAACCGTAAACGCCGTTAAGTTGTTGTTATCTTAAAAATTAGAGTGAGACAATTAAAAGAGCGAGGCCAAAAATGTTTGGGGGTGATTTTATCAATACCTGCTCTCACAAGTATAAAAAAATTGAGCCGCACGAGTTTTTTTGGCGCTCATACCCGAAGCACTAATAGACCATATTTATTTTTTGCAGTGGCTAGAGACACTCAAGTGTGAAAAATATCAAGTACGAATGCAGTGTGGCTCGACATGTATGGGACATAACCTCCTGATAAATACATTCAGCTCCAGTCTCTTTTCAATTATTGCCTCTCCAAGGGTAGATAGATGATTTTTTCCATCTGACATTTTTAGCAATCAGCATTAAACATCGATCCACCAAAGATTTAGTAAAGATCGTATGAATGATAGTCGAGTTGTCAGCAAAAGAAAGTTCGTTACCACAGCTCTACTTTTTGCTGCTATTACAGCAGCAAAATTTAAGATGGGCATGCACTTAAGTAAATATTGTAGTAATTCATTAAGAAGTGCTTTTATATTACAAATTAAACACACAAAGTAGAATTGTACGATGAAATACTTATTATGGGCTGAAAGATCTATCTCTGACATTTACTTTTAAAAGATAATTTCATTCAGATTATTACTGCGACTACGCCATAAATGGTCCATTCGAATGGTCCAATTTGGATTCACTCTTTCCAGCATTGCTAATCTCTCAAATTACGTGAGTAATTTTGGCTTCCAAGTCTTGAATCGTAGCTGGCTTATCGAGGAAGACTTTTGACTTCACGTAACCTCACAGCAAAAAGTCCTGTGACAGGTTCAGAAAGCGAAATAAGCTGCTCACCAAATGGATTTCCTAATGAAGCCATTGTTTCGCGCGCTGGGTGGCGCCGTCTTGCTGAAACCAAATGTCGACGACATCAAGGGCTACAATTTCAGGTAACAAAAAGTAATTTATCATGGCGCGGTAGCTCTCGCCATTGACACTTATGTTCTGTCGGTCCTTACTTTTAAATGAATACGGCAGCAGCCCATAAATTATACCAAACAGTGCATTTTCGCAGATGTAAAGGTAGTTTGAGAATCTGTTCGGGATGCTCAACAGCCCAAATGCGACAATTTTGTTTGTTGCCGTATTCATTAAGCCAGAAATCTGCCTCGTCACTGAACAAAATTTGGAGCGAAAACAGCGGATCTTCATTGACCTGTTTCAGAGCAGAGACGTTGTTGTGGTGTGAGTCTTTCCATAATGACAAAGCAAACAAATTTTAACAAAAATAAGATGACAGAATGACACCAGTTACGTGTGATATTAAAAAAAAATTAAATTTGAAAACAAAAACCTCTTAATGAATCACCCTTTATATTATAATCGGGCTTGACCAACTTTCTAACTTGCTTTTGTATAATTTTTGACAGTAATTGATTATCCGATTAGGTTAAATTATAAATAAAACAGCTGATTTGTGCAACTGGTACCAAAATTTTGCCAGCTAATACAATAATTACAAGGTAGCTCTACCGGAAGTGCATTTTTTTGACAGCTTTCGATAGCAGTTGACAACTACATTAGAAAATCAAAGGCTACCATGTGTGTTCGATACACCAAACTACAACTTTGAGCCAGCGAATCAAAGCCCACTTAGATTATCAAAGTAGCGCTTTAAAAAGTGACTAACTTTTATCAAAAAACATCAAAAAATGTATCATACAGCCCAAGAAACAAATTGCATAAGTGATTCCATGATTCTTTGGGATCATAGTCGACTGTGCACAATTTTTCTTGTTGTTAAAATAACGTCTTGACACCAAGCTTCATAGCTCCGAAATTCTGTAGAAGTGAAGGTTAAGTTTGCATACCGATTTCAAGAACCATTGAACGTAAGAAAAAGCAAAGATTATGGCGTTACGAGTATCCTAAGATATAACTGCAAATGGGTAAATTATTTTCATTTTTGAGGTGTTGTCGAATTGTTGTTTTGTATTTGCAAAGAATCTTTTATCTGGGCAACTTTCTTGAGAATTTTAATGTTAACTTTAAATCAAGGCCGAACATTTTTAAAATTGTGCAGAAGATTCGTTTGGAAGGTTGCAAACCATCGTAGAGTTTGTGGACCCGCTAGTCTTCTGGTCCCAGTAATGCTGATGCGCCTGTAAAGTTGGTTTTTGTGATCATGTAGTCCGTGCTACTGTTGATCTCTCTGCCCACTGTGCCTGCCGCGCAAAGACGTTGGGCAGTCCTGTGTGCAGTGAGACGTGCCTGGATGTCCAGGGGGTTGACACCTAGGATGTGTTCCAGTGCTTTTGTTGGAGTAGACCGCAGCGTCCCCGTTATGCAGACCAGTGCCTGCCGCTGGGCCTTTTCCATCAGCTTTAGATATGTGGACTTCTCTGTGGCTTACCACCATACCAATATACCGTGTAGTAGTATCGGTAGTATAACTGATATGAAGAGCCAGTGCGTTAGTCTTGGTGATGGGCCCCAAGTGCTGCTTAGCATCTTCTGCGATGCATATAGCGCATTGGTTGCCTTTTTCACCCTTTCCTCCACATTGAGTCTCCAGGATAGTTCACTATCGATTACTACTCCAAGGTATTTTACGTTGTTTTTTGGCGTTATCGGTGTTCCATTTATCGTGGGTGGAGTCCATTGCGGTACATTGTATCTCTTGGTGAAGAGAATGAGGTCCGTCTTCTCCGCATTGATGCTAAGTCCGGCTTCTGTACCCCACTTTAGTATCTCTCTGAGAGTAGAGTCCATGATTGAGCTGACAGTCGATGGACATTTTCCCATGATAATTATGCTTATGTCGTCGGCATATGCGTTTATCTTGGTTGCTTTCATAAGAAATTTTTGAAGTAGTAGAAGTAGAAGAGGTGACAGGACTCCGCCCTGGGGTGTTCCGCCGTGTGCCTCGCTTGTACTCTCCTGCAACTCAGCAGGTTATATATCCAGGAGTCCAATGCCGTGTGTATTGCTAGGGCTCTTAGGCTTCGCAGTATTGCTTCTGTAGTGACGTTGTTAAATTTACCCGAAATGTTAAGGAATGCTCCCAGGGCAAATTCCTGATGATACAGTGCCTTCTTGATGGTGGTTATCTTGGGTGCTTTCCTCAATGTTCCATAGAAGAGGTGACAGGACTCTGACCTGGGGCGTTCCGCCATGTGCCTCTCTTGTCATGGTTGTGGTATGGTTATATATCCAGGAGTCCAATGCCGTTTGTATTGCTTGGGCTCTTAGGCTTCGCATTATTGCTTCTGTGGTGACGTTGTTAAATGCACCCGATATGTCAAGAAATGCTCCCAGGGCAAATTCCTGATGGTACAGTGCCTTTAAGTTTTAAAGTTATCGGTCAATTTCAGCTAGCTTTATTTCACTATGTTCGGTGACTAGAAACCAAGCGATTTGAATCCGTATTTTGAAAGCAAATTAAGTTAAGCTTGCTTTCACAGGAGATAAAGTAACAGAAACTTTTGTTACTTCACAAAAGAAGTCATTCAAGTTTAGTTTGAAATGCAATAATTTATACGAAAATCTCTAGAGACTGGACTATTCAATTCTAAGAACATTTTTGGAAACATTGCACTGATTTAAGATGAAGGCTTATATGTAGACTTCTTAAAAAGTGTCATTATAATTTCAACCGAAACTTTATCAAACAGAGGAGGTTTGGTTTGCGTTTAGGTGTATGTTCGCGAAGACATAAACATAGAAGGTTTGGTTCATGGCCCGGTTCCAGGGACCTAAAAACACAAACAAAACCGATTCTTTGGGGTTTAATTTTGAAACTCAGTAATCTTAATCTTAAAACAGAATTTTCCCCAATAGAGGTAGGGTTGGGTTAAAGCTCGATAGATGATTACTTTAGAAAGTTGAGTTGTGAGGGGCTCTGTTCCTAACCGGATTGAGCCTTGGTGAACCCCCTTTTTATGAAGAATAACATTTAACAGTCCGCACAAAGTTTGGAAATGTCTATTACATTCACAGAGATTTATATTAGCAAGTTTAATATTTCGAAAATGGGAGCGTATAATCTTTTTCAACAAAAACATGTTTTAGCTGAGTCAGATCCATAATCACTAACATGCAGGAGTTGGTCGGGTGGGACCTAATCTAAAATTATGGAGCTCCTTCAAACTGCGTGAGCCAAGCTTCAAAACAAGAAGCAGTGCTAAACACCCACCTTTATATATGGATGGGTTAACAAATCGAAATCAATGAAAAAGTGAAACGATGTGGCATTATCGTGGCCAAAACGGACTAACTATAGTGTGTGGGTCAAGTCAAAAGCCAAGGCCTGTGCTAAGTGTCACAATAGCTGGGAGTAGCCAACAGTGTTAAATTGCTACAAGTATTCAAGAATCGTTCATACCATTTTTAAAAAAGTTAAACGGAGTCCTTTGTGGTCACCCTTTGTATATAGAAAGTCAATAGAGTGATTTTTTTTTATACGAACCTGTACTTCGACCCACATAACCCTCCTCTTCATCGTCTTCCTCGCTAGCACTATTCCGTTTACTTTTATAGCAAAGCTGTTAGAACAAAGTTTGAATTAGTTAAAGATTCAAAGGCAGCTAAGCTTCAGTAAGACTTACTAGAAACATCAATAGAATTAATATTAGCAAATAGAATAAATCTATGAAAAACATTTTCTGGCGGAGCAAGAACGCACTGACTGAACTGAATGATGGTAGAATACAACTGAGTGGCAAATCAACTTAGATTGCTAAACAAGTGCTAAATATAAATAGTACAACGTTGATATTATTCCTTGTCCATGTGAATTATTGTGCTCTTATTACCCCCTCCGGTGTATGTGTTCTCGGTGTTATCTTATCGTTTTGAGTTTTTTTTTTAAACTGTTTGTCTTACCCTTAATGGTACTCTCAGGTACTGCGCTCAGTAAGCCATTGCTGCAAATTTAGTCTTCCATCCACATAGCCTGTCTTGACAGGCAAAAATGAGTGTATAATGACAAGTAGATTTGTGTTACATGAACTTGAATTGCCAAGAGGACAAGCCAAGTGCTTACCCGCATCATCAGCCTTATGAAGACTATTAGACAAACAATTAAAAACAAAATTTCCGGGTCCATTTGTAGATCAAAATTGAATTTTGTTAAAACCTAAAACTAAATCAGTTTTTTGACTGATGGATCTTACGCTACCTGGAATGGAAAAGGCTTATTCAGAGTCAAAATTAAGAAGTCTTTCAAAGGAATTTAGATTGACTGATCTCTACAGTGATTGAACGGGAACACTTTCGCCTCACACCTACATATCTGTCTACCAATTCTGGATACAGCTAAAGTGCGGAAGCATTGCATATTATCTTATCGCCTTCAGGTTTGTTTCTGTAGCATTAAGCTGAAACTGTTTGTTATGGGGGTTAAGTCTTACCCTCAATGGCCAAACGTAGCATCATCTCATGGCGCAATAGACGTGCATATACGCGCATATTCCATTCCTCCAATTTCACTTTGATAAACAGATAGCACTCCTTGAGAGTCACGTTTTTGTAGGTATTTATATACAGATACTTAAAAACCGGGGCTTACCCTTACGACTAGCGTTACAACCACCACCAGGCAAATGCCACAGAACCATAATTCCATGAACATTGATATAAATTCAATTTAAAATTTTGTTGAAACCAAAAAAGTGAAAAAACTTTTGACTGATAGATCAAGACATAGACTTACCCGCAGCTTCAAGTCGATGGCAAAAACAACTCAAATAACTCCATTTGTTTTGAGGACATATATAGATCTTGAAAGAGTTCGGTGTCATTTTTACTTGCCGCTACAAAAGCTTAGCCAAACTTACCCGCAACAGAATAATAAATATCAAAAGAAATGATATAAAGTAATAATATTCCACAAAAGACATTTTCAGGGGAGCAACGGACTTATGAAGGCAAATGAGTTCTGAGTTACACTGGAGAAGCCAACTGAAACTTATCAAGTATATATCTCATCTGATAAGCGGCCATCGCGCGATAAAGTAAGATAATGCTGAGTTTAGTTTGCGTCATCTTGTACTCTTTGCTGGGAAAACATAGAGAGATTCTGAGAAGTTTAGACTAGTAATAGCCAGAGTAAGTTGAAAATGCATTAAACGGTAGCAAATGCTGAGAGCACAAAATGAAAGCGCAATCTAGTATAGATAATCTCATTGTTATTAAAATCCATGAAGTAATAGATAATGAGTAATAGAGCATTTTGCAATTCGCTATCACTAGTGCTTACAGCAGAGGGTTGGTGAATGAAAAAAGCATTGGGGTTGTAATTTTTGTACATTTTCTACTTGGTTTGGTAAGAAAATACAATTTTTGGAAGGGAAAAATTTCATTAGGGTAACCATATTTTTGGTAGATTTTTATTGATTCCTAGTCTTTTGCCGTTGGATCTGTTAGTCATATTCGACGGAGCCATGCGGCTACGGTGTTTTGAGTAGAGGTGGAGAACTATCGATAGTACTATCGTCACTATCGATGGTTGGCCGCTATCGAGCCGCCATCGATAGTGTTCGATCGATTCCATTACGCTTCACAGAACAGAAAAACAGTTTATACAAATAAACTTCAATCAAAAGACAATTTCATGTCAATGTTTAGACAAAGGAAGCCAGATCTTGCACCGGTAACTTGTAATCTTTTTATTCGATTCCTTTTCAACAAAAATGATTGTCAAATGGGCCAATTGCAATACCTAATATGACAATTGGAACTTATTATATTTTGTTAAATTTTTTGTTGGATATTTATTTAAAAATTTATAGATTTTGAAATTAAATGTTCTAATAAACATAGTTATCGATAGTTATCGATGGTTTTGAACAAACTATTACTTGCTATCGATGGTACAGACTATCGATAGTTCTCATCCTCTAGTTTTGCATCCGTTTGCCGCATTTTCCATGCTTTCGGCCAACATATCGGCCGGAATGTCGGCTATTTCTTGACATATATTGTTTTTGAGGTCTTCCAGGGTCCTTGGCTTGTTGATGTAAACCTTTGATTTCAAATAGCTCCACAAGAAGAACTCTGAAGTCATCAAATCTGGTGAACCCGGCGGCCAGTCAAAATCACCATTTATTTGTCCTCAAACGGCCAGGAAACAATGACCACAAAAATTCGTCGATTGTAGCTCGGCTTGTGTATAGTGATCGATGAACAATTGGCATGAACAAATTGGTTATCCTATAGCGATAACGCTCCTGATTGACGGTTACCGTTTGGCCATCTTCATCTTCGAAAAAAAGAGAGGCCCAATAACTATTTTAGCACAAACGCCGCAACAAAAAGTGACTTTGTCTATTAAATCTCTTGAGGATTTTCAGTTTTGTGTTCTTAGAAGAGGCTCATTTCTCACTTTATTTATACCTGAGAGCGTTCGCGTGGCGTGTACTGTTTTATGGTAAAAATCTACTTGGACTGACGCTTGAAATGCGCTATGTAATTAGACGATCTGTCATTGCTTTCAAAAGTTATAGTGTTGCCAGATGTATTTTGGACATTGCATCGAATGGATCATTCTTGAATAGATCCTATGTTTTAATACAGAGCGAAGTCCTAAAATGTGTTATTCGAATTGAAATATATGCAAATCCTTAAGGTGCTAACGAGGGTTTTTCCGGTATTTCTGTTTTTATTTACACCAGAGTCCTGCAAGTTTCTATTCTCTGTGTATACAAGAGCAGCGACGTCGATACACGATATACAAGCTTACACTGCTCTCCTTTGCAACAACAAACAAGTGTTAAATGAGAGCGCTCTCGCGGGGCTAAACACACACACGCAGTGACAAAATGAGCATGTTTGCTTTGCCGGCCACTGACTTACACGCGATTTACTCCGCTATCACTTCGGATTTTTTCTATACAATGGGACCAGCATACACCAGTCTTGTAACAAAAGCCATCAATCAAAAAAAAAGTGGTAGTCTGCTGGTGAACGAGTTTGATAGAATTTGTAGGCAACAAAGATATCGATATTTTTTTTGCTGGCGGAAGGTTTGAATTTTTGACATCAAACAGCTTAATATAATTAAGAACTGACCAACTGCTCCTGGAATTCCCCTTGAATTTCCCGTAAGACTTTGTTAGCAATTTAATGTTTGTTGTATGCCCGGCCCCGGCGAGAATGTTCACATAAAATCGAATATCCGATGGCCAAATCTTTTTCCTTTGTAGAAACATACATTTACCATTAAGAAGGACTCCACGCAAAGCAGGGTCTGAAAATGTTAATTTTAACAAAGTGGCAATGGGCGAAGAGCAGAGATGGGCGAATGAGGACAATTCGTTCCCTTCCCGTCACGATCCCGACCACGGCTGTCCCGTCGATCTCGACCAACTCGGATCCCGCTGGAATCCCGTCGCGATTCCATCTGTAGCTATGAGTTCTTAACGATGCACGGGACATCATGAAATAATCCTTAAATTTGTTCATTCTATATTTATACCCGTTACTCGTAGAGTAAAAAGGGTATACTAAAGTCGTGCAAATGTATGTAACAGGCAGAAGGAATCATTTCCGACCATATAAAGTATATATATTCTTGATCAGCATCAACAGCCGAGTCGATTTAGCCTTGTCCGTCTGTCCGTCCGTCCGTCCGTCCGTCCGTCTGTCTGTATGAACACCTAGATCTCAGAGATGGTAAGAGATAGAGGTTTGACATGTACAGGACAAATGCTTCTTTTATCTGCACGCAGATCAAGTTTGTTTCAAATTTTGGCCACGCCCCCTCCCGCCCCGCAATTTAGAAAAACGTATATCTCCATCTCCACAGTTTTAAAGATAGAGAATTCGTACCTTCTAGAGATAGTTAGTAATTAGCAAAATGAATCGTTTTGCCGAAGAAATGATAAAGATCGGATGAAAAAATGTTGCATACTTCTCGGCTGGTCACACTAAGGAACGCGGGAACACTGTTAAACATGTTTTATCATGAGTAACGGGTATATCGAAGTCGGTTAGAGCCGACTTTAACTTACGCTCTCGTTTCGTCGAAATATGATTAAGGACTCGCCCGCAGGGGTTATGTTAATTTTCGCCAACAATTTTAATTAAATCTGGTTCTCCGGGAATCCGTCGCAATCCCATCTGTAGCTTGAGTTCTTAACGATGCACGGGACATCATGAAATACTCCTTAAATTTGTTCATTCTATATTTTTGTTTTCTCAACTAGTAGTGTGACCAAAAGTTTTGAGTTTCCTTCTACTTAGAGCTGGGCAATGGCAGAAAAGATGGAGTAATGTCTCCTCCTGTTCTTTTAAAGAAATCGTTGTGAGCGACGCCCAAGCGTGCTGCATGCCTGCCAATAAGGCAGTGACCCGTTGGGGCCCAGACCAGAAGTAGGGATCTATCAAGCTGTTCTCTGGGAGGAGCTGAATGGTAGTGCCTTGACAAACTGTGTTGAGGTGTCCATGTACCCTTCTTCTTTTTGGAGTGGCGGCTTTTCAAGCTTCCCTCCTCCTCCTGCAACAACCAGTATAGCCTTCAGAGCCTTGCACGAATTTCCGTGAGCTACTTGCGAAACCACGTCCTCTGCCAATTCATTTATTAAAAACAAAGAGGTTTCCACATTCATTTTGCACTTGCCTTCTCTAAATTGCTGGTTTGTTTACTTCTGACAGCTTTGTGCTATCAATAACAAATCATAAACAAGTGATTCTAACAAACTATTTCTTTGTTAGATTCACATCTAACACAATCACGAAAAATAGCACACATGATTCACCAGCACAATCTAACAAAAATAGTCGATTTTTTGTCATCGATTTATGCTGATGAACACGCTCAATGTCTCTACGGTTTGTCTACCACTATTTACAACTCCACGCTCTCTACGGTGTGACCATTATTCGGTTTTTTAAAAATACCTTAACACTATAATATTGATATTATTATTGAAAATGGGTAAAAGGGGATCGTGAAGTTGTGCAAATGTATATAACATTTCCGACCCTATAAAGTATATCTATTCTTGATCAGCATGTCCGTACGTGAGTTGGTGTGCGTTTGTGTATGTGTGTCTCACATACTTGTACTGGGTATTTCGGAGTCGGGCCAATCGACTGCAACGCTCTTACTCGATTTTACAATATTTGTACAAACTCACATCACGGCGGTTATTTTGAAATAAGTCCAAGGACTACAAAGAATTTTCGATATTGTGACATGAATATATTCTGATTATAACAGGAATTTCCAGTAATTTAAACTAGCAAGCTTAAACCGCCACATGGAAATAAAGGGAATGTTTTTTGATAACTTTAAGTTATTGAACCCTAGGGCTGAATACACACAATTACCAGGGCCACAGGAATTGAACTAGGATATCAAAAGTGGCTACCTAGTCAGTTCGGTAAAACAGATTGCAATTTGGAACCTTGATTCCTCAAAGTAAGGCCGACTAAGTATATCGAAGCGGAGCAATGCGCTACCTCTAGTTGTTGTATCATAATCTTTCACTGAAATTCTGTCAAAATTGTCAAAACATTTAGTTCAGTAAAAGCCAAGTCATTGTGTACACAAAGTGACTGTGTTATCGGTTGAAATGATTAGACTTTGAACAAAGGTACAATATGTATTTAGTTTTGTTTTGTTTTTTAATTAGGTATTTGTTTTGCTTTTTCTTTCCTTTAAACATTCACTTAATTATTTAATTTAAAAAAAAATTATTTGTCTACAATTGTTTGAGTGCTTTAAGCACTTCCGGTTAGCTTGAGGGTTACATTGAAAAAGTGAGTGATTTCATCATAAAGAAATTTGGTTTATTTAAGCTTTTTTCTTACCTATCCTGGTACTAATATTATTTTCAGTCTGATTGGCATTTGAGCGTTTCATCTTGATGAAGACATTAACAAAAAACTGTAAGGCAATTTCAAATATTATATGTCATATCATATAAAGTTTCTCAAATACTCACAACCATAATTAAAATAAACACTATGAGAATTACGGCAAACGACATTTTGATTGAATTAACAAAACATAAACGAAAAATAAAAAGCAATCTGTTTATCACAAATGTTCTGTGTCGACTGAAGGGTTATTTTTAAGCCACAAACTGGCTGATTGAGCGCATTATCTTATCAATAGCCACACTGATACTGGAATACTGGAGCAAACTTACCTCTCCGATTCCCTGTTCTCATGCACAATAGGGCAACCTGAAACACACACAAATTTAATTAAGCATCGAACTAATTTAGTTATCCACATTTCAACACACTTTTATAAATACGCACAAAACCAGAAAAATGAATAGTAAAGTAATATACAAGCCAACTCCCAGAGCCATTTTGTTACCGATCACCAAAGTGAACGAGAATAATATATAAATTCAACTGAATGGACACATAAAAATACAGCCAATTTTTTTTCAAAATCAAACTGCGATAAAGTTGCCTTATGTCCCGTTAATCAGTTGAAATCATTGAATGATTAAAGCTTATCGGTTAAAAGTAAAAAAACGTAATGCGAAGAAAATAAAGCAAGTCAAATTGTTCAACTGAATTGGAAAACGATATTAGTCATTAACCTTTAAAGAGTAACTAATTTTGATGCATACTTTTAGGGGAAATATACAAATTAATTGAAATGTGAAATTTTTAGTAATCCATTTAAATTACCCAACGTTATGACATTGATCAGTGATCTCGTTGTTCTGCTGAATGCACCCATTGCAGAAATCGTCATGAGCACACCTTATTTTGAGTTTAATTGGTTCGATACGAGGTTGACTATTGAAAAAGTAGACCTAGTATGAAAAAATGTATACAAAAATGGTTTCTTCCTCAAAAAATGAAACATTTGGGTAAGTGACGAAAAAATCTACGATTGTCATATACCCATCTTCCCCTGAGAGGAATCATAATAAACTCAAACTCAACGAATGTTCTGGATAAACTGATCCTAACAGTATACAGCACTGACCGCATATGTGCGTGATTTGTGTGAAAATTGCTTGATTTGTTTGTCACGAAAAAAGTTTGAAACATTGTTTATGCTCTTGTCTATATTCTTTTCCTTTTGTCATCCATTATTCTCATTATTTTGGTTATATGGTTTCTGAAGAATCAAGCGAATCCTGTAATCCTCCAACCCAGAGACGAAATGGTGGCCGAGTACCACTTTGACAGGAATTTCAGTGTACACCAAAGAAGAAACACATAAAACCAACCACACACAATTATATGGTACACAGGAACTGGACTTGGGGTAGCAGAACCAGGAACGAAAATATCTGAACCAATGTGAGAATTTACAAGCAGATTTCAAGCCGAAGTATGTGCAAACTCCCGTTGTGGAGACCTTAATAAGGAAAAGAACTACCATAACAGTGAAATAGCTATCCTTTCCTATAGCCAAGCAGCGCCCAACAGCAATAAGTTCACCTTCTGGTGGTCTTCCCCTCTTGCCGCCTCCATAGTCAGCCCCTTCGATTTATACGCCTTTTTTAGTGGAGCTTCTTTGTCATTTATTCATTTTATTCATTTATTTGCGTCCAAAAATCGGCGAGACCATATAACCCTAAGAAAGGGGTGTTAGTAATGAGAAGATCCGACTAACACAGGTTATGTGATGGGTTGCATGGGGGTAAAATAAACACAAAATAAAAGAAACCGAAATTCCAATGAAGATCATTCAATTACTTGCTATCGATTTTGGGTTTTAATTAGACCTGCCTGGGAAAAATTTTTTACAGGATATTGTGGCCGATTGAAAGGCTATCAGCATACTTGACATAACTTTTGTTACAAAAGGAACTTTGAAAGCATACTATAAAGCGTGCAGCTTTCTAAAATGCATTCAATAAATAATTATTATTACAAGTTTTTGCCGGATCGAGGTCTCTTTATGTTTAAAAACAGAAACACAGCACACCACAATGAAGGCTAGTTGATCGAACAGCTGTTTCGTTGGTATCTCTACCAAATCATCAGCGTTCTTTGCCTAGCGAAAAATTTCTGCACTTAAGTTTATTGGTCACTGTGTTTGCAGTGGGCAGGAACCCAGTCGGACTTGGATGCATGACAGAAGTCCATATTTCATGCCAACTTGGCACGTCATAAGGCATGCCAAAACCTGAAGGTTCCGTTTCGTTTGTCTTAAGAAACGTCGAGAAACTCAGAAGTTGTTGTTGTAGCCGTTAACCGTTTGGTTGACGTCACGCGCCAGACTTAGGGTTTCGCGGTTTTCCTTACGATCTCGGTACTTCCAAATGCACTGACTTTGTGTATCGTAGGAAGGAAGACCTGAGCCGTAAGCTTACGAACCCATGATTTTTGCATGCCTTTTGTGTAAATGTCACCCCCATCATCCACTTTAGATTTGAGTTTAGTAGCTAATTTTATTGGCATTTAATTTAATATCAAACCAACAACTATTTTTGTTTACTTCTATTATTATTGTTGATGTACGCCATGATGATTTGGTTGCTAATGGTAGGGATGAGTGTTAGTGATTTGGCCTGAAGTGTGTTGTTGCTCATAGTTTGTGCAAAATAACCTGTTTTAAGTAAAAAATTTATTAAAAAAGACCTGATTCCAGATGACTACATTTTTATTTCGGCACAATACTTCATTCAAATAAGAATGCTTTGCAACAGCATTCAGATTTCAAAACAGTTCAAAAGTGTTTCTATTCATGTGAACTTCAACATAAAAATTGATTATTATGTCATCTGGAATCAGGCCTTAATGACAAATTAACGATAATAATATTACTTAAGTGCTATTGAGTCCCTAGATGTATTTAAAATTCGATACTCACCAACAATATATTGCGCTCTCTTTCTCGTTTGGTCAACGTTTACTAAGCGTTCGGGGCTGACTTCGTTTTTATACCCGTTACTCGTAGAGTAAAAAGGGTATACTAAAGTCGTGCAAATGTATGTAACAGGCAGAAGGAATCATTTCCGACCATATAAAGTATATATATTCTTGATCAGCATCAACAGCCGAGTCGATTTAGCCTTGTCCGTCTGTCCGTCCGTCCGTCCGTCCGTCTGTCTGTATGAACACCTAGATCTCAGAGATGGTAAGAGATAGAGGTTTGACATGTATGGGACAAATGCTTCTTTATCTGCACGCAGATCAAGTTTGTTTCAAATTTTGGCCACGCCCCTCCCGCCCCCCGCAATTTGAAAACGTTATATCTCCTACAGTTTTAAAGATAGACGATTCGTACCTTCTAGATATAGTTAGTAATTAGAAGAATGAATCGATTTGCCAAAAGTATGATGAAGATCGGATGAACGGTTCTCAAGTTATGAGCAAAAAAGTAAACCAGTTGCATGTTTTGGAATGTTGCATACTTTTTGGATGGTCACATAAGGAACTCGTGAACACTGTTAAACATGTTTTTTCATGAGTAACGGGTATATCGAAGTCGGTTAGAGCCGACTTTAACTTACGCTCTCGTTCTATTTCGTATTTGATCTCCACGATTAAGACAGCCTGAACCGTTTCGGGATATGCCGACTTTTAGCCTTACAAATACCTGAAGAATGCATGATTTTTTCATGTGGAAAAATGTACTTATCTCATGTTAAACTATTTTTCTTTCATGAGTCAAGCAATTGACTGCTTGTTTGTAATAGTTATAACATGTGTTTGAAAAAGTAAAATAAGGCTAATTATCTACTGCACCGACCACATAAGGAGAACTTTTTACGATATGTCCCTGCTCACATCGATTGGCCGGCAAAGTAGATTTACAAATTCGGTGCAGACAAAAAATCTAACAGAGTGCGGTAATTGATGTGACAATATGTGGTAAAGGTCGTTATAGTTATCGCACAGAACTCGGAGAGGATCATGACGAGCGTTATTTGCTCTGCACACTTCCAAAGACAACGGACGAAAACGGTGAGTTGCTCTGCAGGGTACGTTCCACTTCATAAGATTTAGGAGGAGAGACGAATCTACATCACCGACAATTAGCTTATGCAGAAAAATTACACCTTGACTAGTCCTGCGGTCTTTTAGAGTGGGCAAGTTTAAAAGTCGTAGCCTATCTATATAGGGAGGCAAATGGCGACCAGCATCCCAGTTTAAGCCCCTGAGTGGAAAGGGAAGATATTGTTTTTGAACCGATTCTAGTATATCTTGATAGAAGCTATACTGAGGGGACCAGATGCTTGAGCAATACTCTAGCGATGATCGAACGAGAGACACGTAGAGAAGCCCGGTTATACATATATGGATCTTCAAACTCCTTAGACCGACGCTTAATGAAACCCAGCAAACTCTTACCTCTGTTGGATATGACACAGATGTGGTCATTAAAGCAAAGCTTGTGTTCTAATAATACCCCCAGATCCTGAACTGAAACAATACGGTCCAGAGCTCTTTTGCTCAATAGCGTAGCGGTAAAACGACATGAACTTGCATTTATCGTGATTAACGTTGTACCAAGATTGAAGATAATTTTGGTCAAGTTGTAGACATTTATACGAATCGGGAGAAGAAAGCGTCAAAGACAGCTTAACATCATCCGCAAACATAAGGACTTGAGATGACTTAACAACCTGAGGAAGATCATTAATAAACAAACCAAAAAGTAATGGTCCTAAGTGACTACCTTGCGGTACACCAGAAGTAACACTTACTATCTCAGAAGTTAAATAGTTCATGCCACCAAATGTACTTATTTTGGTAAGCACATGCTGCAAAGTTCGACTGGGTATACGCGCAATCTTTTCCTTTGTGTAGCACAACAACACATGCGTGTCTTGCGGAATGGGCAAGGGCGCCCCTGCTTTAAGCGCTTGACCAGCAGGTGTCCCCATAGAGCTTATACAATTCGGCATTCTTTCGAATGCGGAATTAATCGCCCACTAACTTTTGCTCGAAAACGCCAATCGCCGCTTCATCCGCTGCTGTCATTGTCCATGCTTCCTCTACAACTTTAAAGTAGTACTCTTTCATTGTAACAGATTGTTCAAGACGCTTAGACGTTCTTTCCGCGCATACTATGTACTTCGTCTTGTCCTCATTTACCGCTAAAACCATTAGTTCTGAAAACGCCCTGTTTACTGCCCGTTCGGTTTTGCCGATCATGTCAATATCATCGGTATAAGCGAGTAGCATTAGATCTTTGTTAAGAAATGCGCCCGTTCTGTTAGCATGTGGGCACTGGCGCAGTATATATTCCATCAGTAGATTAAAGAAGTAACACGATAAGGTTTCGCCCTGTCTAAAACTTTTTTGGTATCAAATGGTTCGGAGAGGTTTTTTCCTATGACGAAGCTTTGCGTACTTCTCAACGTCATCATGCAAAGTCGAACGTACTTTGCTGGCATACCAAAAGTAGACAGGGCTTCAAAGAACCTTGACCTTATCGGTGTGTCGAAGCCCTGGCAACGAATTGGCCCGCAAGGGTGTAGCCACCGCAATGGCAGGGTCAGAACCCTACTGTGGCATAGGCCAACAGACAATAAAAGTGATTTTAAGAAAGGAAGAGAATACGCTTAGAACAGCCTCCTGGGTAAACACCAGGGGGAAATGACAAGCTAAAGCACTAATAGTGAACCACAACCACAAAGGTTCCAAAAGTTAATCCAACAAGGAAAGAATGCTCTCAGGATTCTGACAGGGCTCTACACGGGTCACTGCAGACTGCGGAGCCACATGTACAAGTTGGGAATAACAATGTATGTAGTATTATACAGTTTTAAGTAATTTAATGATTCGTCATTCACGGTAAATAGGTTTGAAATAAGTGTTCTAAATGTCCTAAGCTGAAGAAAACCCTGTGTAACCTGTTCAATATTTTGAAACTCTGAATCAAGACCAAAAACCTGGAATTAATTATATTTAAGTCTTTGGAACTCCATAAAGACCTCCTATAAGCTCAGCTGAAGGCTCTGCCGTAAGATTTGGAAAATTTTCCCTTCCTCTTCTTTTCAAACAGACATCAACGACATCCAAATTGAATTTATTTAGGTGTCAAAACTCAGCTTTACTATTTTTTATTGATTTCATGTACCCAAGCAAGCGGGGAGCTGGAGCCTTACCTCACCTCACCTAAATTAAAGCAAAAGGCAAACTTCAAGTTCAAACCTCAAGCTCTGACCCAATTAAAGTAAACTGCACAAAATAATGATAGGGCGGGCGGTCAGACCCCGACGAAAAACAGCGAAAGAAAAAAAATACATAGAAACAGAAAACAAACTTTGCTGAAATGTGATAATTAATAGTTGGCCTGGGAGGGGCAGAGCAACTGCGCCCAAGACAATAAAAATTGTAACGAAATGGCGAATTTTTTTTTTTTATTTTCCTTGCTCTTATTGTTACAAATCGGCAACGGAACGTGCGAGTTTACGTACCAACAGAAGAAGCTGAAAAAAATGCCTTGCCGATGCCTTGAACTGAAATTAATGAGCCCGCTAGCCCCGACCAACCGACCAGCTTTGCTCAGCATTTCTTTTGTTACTCCGTCAATTGGTAACGCCTCAAGTCAGAGCCCGTTAGTCAGCCAGCCATGCCCAATTGACGCGACAGCAGTGCATCCATCTCCATCAGGTGCTCTGCACGGGCACGCTTCATGCTTCAAGTGCGCAACAATCGACAAAAGCGGATTTGGTTTTTTTTTCACATTTCGTCTCGTAATTTGTACGCAGGCAGCAGCATTGCAGTTAAATTTCAATTGATTCAACCAATTTTGTGGGACAGGTGTCAAGGTCTGAGGCCTAAGGAATTTTCCACATACTTGAGAAGCTTAGGCTTATGACTTAAGTCGATCAACATCGACTTCCTTCCTCTCGCCTTCGATAATTATGAGTTTGGTAAATTTGCATTTTCTTACCAATGTCAAGTTCACAGTCAAGTATTTCCGCACTGCACTAGTTAACGTCCGTGCCGTGCGAAATGACAGCCGTAATCTTGATAGCAGCTAAAACAAAAAACTTACAAATCATTCGACGGACAAGTTCCGGCTTTGGGTTAAATTATAATCCAAAATGTTTGCCCCTTTGTTGGCCGCTCAGAAAAAAATGATGTGAATGTGAAATGAAAATCTGAACAGTTTAAACCCAAAAGTGCTGGCTATTTTGGGTGGGTGTGTGCGCGGCTGCGGGCAGTGAAACCAGTCAGTTAAATCTTTAATCATCAATTAAGGCCACCGGCTAAGGCTAATGTGTACAAATTAACCCGAAAAGAACAGGAGAGGATGGATAATTGAATGCGGGCGCTAGTTAAGTATCACGAAAGCGAAGTACTCTTTCTAGCCAATATATTTTTTTCAAGATTTTTACGGATTTTATTTAGATGCAGCCTTTCTCAGGGAATTGCGCCTTTGTTAGCTTTAGAATTGATAAGTGTATGTGGAGAATCATGTGCCTGACGTTCCTATCTTCTGTGTATACAACACCGCTCTGCGGCAGCGATGCCAACACACACACAACACTCGAACTTATACTGCTCTCTTTTGCAACAACAAAGAAGTGCTAAATGAGCGCGATCTTGAGTGGCTAAACACACACTCGCAACACCAAAATGAGCATGTGTGTTTATAGTCTCTAGACTATACTATGCTATGTGGCTGGTGTAGACCTAGCTTCAAACTGATTTTGGACTGGTCTAAAAGAAATCTGACATAACTTATCAACTTTGGCATCGTTATCAGTCACAGTATTCTCCAAGTCATTTCACCTTTTAAAAATGACTGTGAAACTCCATCCCGGAGTTACTTCCATTACTGATCCATACCAAAGCCGAGTGGCTTTATAACCCTTAGTCTTGCCTTCAGACCGAAATAGGAAAAATTCTTCCTATTCATCCACTTAAAGAGTTGCACAAGCCCTGCATGAATGGACTCAAAGTGCTCTTTGATTCATCAAGTTTAAAGTACACCAACTAAAAAGAGATTTGCTATAAATTTTTACCCGAGGATATCAAGTGGAGTCAAAGCGCTGTTGGCTCCACTTGCACCTATTAAAACACGCACAGTTATTCGGAGTAGAGATATACACAAAACGATTTGGCGATTAGAAATCCTCAACCGAATGCAAGAGACTGGGCTTGATGGCTAAGGTTGTGCGGAAGTTTCGACACCTAAAACACCTTATGACACCATCCGCCTTATAAATAGAACCACGGCAAGGTACCACCAAGTGGAAGTTCTTTAGTGAAATGGAGGATATCTTCGCCGAGGACTGCACATGGGCCCTGGCTGCCAAACCATTTCTTCATTTGTGACCGACGATGAAAACGGAAGATCAGGTCGAAAATTATTAGATGTTGTAGAAGCAACTGTACCATTTCACGAAGTGACCACTGAGGAAGTTGCAGATCGGGGTCTGTTGTTGATTGCCCCTTTATCGTCGTCGTCCACTTCAAGAAGTGGCGAAAACATAAATTATGTGGTCAAAAGCGCATGGCTTATGAAAATTGGAACTTACCATCTGCTGAATCAAAAAAGCAAAGGCCAGTACTCAACGTGCACGTTACTTCCAACGAAAGCAATACTGGACGTTGAAAGAGAGCGAAACGAGCAGTTGCGTGGAATCAAAGAGGCCATGGAGAAATCAATAAAATCCAAGCGCGCAAAAAATTATCTTTTAAGCTTTACATTGAAGAATTTGCCAAGGCAAATAATAAAAAGGATTAAATCAGCATTAAACAACAAATTGACAATAACCGACTTCAATATACCCACAATTGACAACGAGAGGTAAGTTAAATACTCATGAATTGCGGTTCGCTTTTGCCCTAACGAACCGTCATCTCTTTCATACTGAAATAATCATTTCAAACCTGTGGGGTATCCCGTTTTTCCAACGATCATCACCATCGCGGAGATCGGGCACAGACGGACAGCCTCACTCACGGATTCAAGAACCGGGATGTGCTCTTCCTTGTTAAAACTTTTCATTAACCACGTCCATAAACCAACAACAATTTTTATTACAATTATTTTTATAATTTTTGAAGATTTGTAATAGCATTCTGCTCGCGAGATGCCTCAGATGATCGTAAAAGGTGCGCTCTAAATAATCATTTTAATTCGGTTCTGGGAAGTTTTCTTGGGCCAGCAGTATCGTTGTTCATTAGAATGAAATTGAGGAGCATGCAACAAACGCTTATTATGGATGTTGCTACTTCTGGCGATTGCATATCTAGATACTTCAATCTACGAAATTTTCCTCTAAGCAAAACAAACGCCCGTTCAATAACGGACCGTATTGAGGAACATTTAATTTTGAATTCTAATTTGTTGTCCATTATCACGAACAAATTAATACCCAATGGGTACGCGGAGTCTTCTAACTTTTGTAAGCGGGTCAGTTTCTGTTTTAGAATTTTTGTACAAAAGGGCTCAACCGATACACCCGAGCATCGTGCATTCTTCTAAAAATCGACATTTGTTGTTACATACGCCTTGAAGAATAATTGAATAAACATGCTTTCTATTGTAGTAATCTGTGGCGTGTTCTACAGATTGCTTAATGCAAATGTGACATCCATCAATTGCCCAAATTGCTCCTGGAATTCCACGCGATTTTTGTTTAAATATTTGTGCTGTTAAAGCTTGCTGGGAGTTATTTGTCCAGTTCACATATTTGGGCATTAGCCTTGATAAAGTCCCCCGTTATAAAGTAAAATATTTGGTGGCCAAAACTTGTTGGAATGTTGAATCTTGTTTACTTAGTAGCCAAATTGAAAATAGTATCTTCTTTGGTAAGGATACATTACATACATAGCATCTCTTTGGTAAAGTTTGCAATTGGTTCCTTTCTCTAACTGGCGTTGCAGTTGCTATTAAAGAGAGAAGTGCCTGGAAAACGCAAAGTTGATGGGACTCAATTATCTTGCAATGTGAATAGAAAATGTTTAAGTATATAAAACGCTCCTCGAAAGTTGTGCGTGACATCCTGAAATGTTCCTTGAATTGGTCCATTCTATACCTGGGAACTGTGTTCTCATAGATAGATTTTGAGCGAATGCGATGTCTTTTGAGTTTTCGATTTCCCCCATTAGCGGCTATGAATTGGTGGCTCGCGAGAAGGTCAGCAATTATTCCCATATAAGAGTCTTCATCTCACAAAAAAAACAGCGAAACTGAATTAAAGTTTTCATAATTCATTTTTGTGCACAAGTTTTTTTTCTTTTAGTGCTGACAGTTAGTCAGTTTACTTGCAGTTTTGGGTGAACAGTTGGCCGAGCAATCGGTAACGGTCTCAACAATCGTAACTTTTTTAGATTCCAGCTCAGCAACAACATGATTGTCAAATTTACCATCTAATCGCAATCCTGTATTCGCGGTAAAATCGGCAATCAATAATCACAAATCGGTAATCGAAATTACCTGCTGAATACGCCCAATGACTCCCCACAAATCAAGATCCTTACATAAAATCGTCAGGAAATGAGTCTACCTAAAATGTTTTTTTTTTTACGAACCAATAGTACAAACCCGCAAACCCAATTTGGGTTGGTTTTTTTAGGGTCCCTTGAACCGCATTAACGGGAATCGTTAAATCGTTTATATAAGGTAGAATAATTGGGTTATTGATTTGACAGCCATATTTCTGTAATTAGCAACCAAAGTTGAAAGCGTCCTTGGACTTATCAAGAGATGGTCCAAAGAATTTAATGATCCCAGCACTAACAAACTGTTGACACTTCACTGCTCCGATCAATTTTGGAGTATTAGCACTGCTGCCTGTAATCTTCGCAGTATCTGCAGGGTCATATTGAAGCAGTTCAGAAGCAGTTTCTGATTTTTGCTCTTTGTGACATAAACTGGCATTTACCTCCCTTCACTTGAAGTCTGAAGAAGTTGTCAGTGAACAACTGAACATTGTTAAGCGAACCTCTATAAATAAATACATAAAATAAATAAATTTGGGTATTAAAATCTTATCTAATATCGGTATATTTTCGAGTTCGAGAGGGAACCGATTTGCAGGTTTCTGATTTTTCCAATTTTTTCAAGTTCTTCACAAATAGAACTAAAATGATTTGACGTTTTCGAACTAAAACCTTAGATTCTTAGGTCTGCGAACCAAACCGTAGACTTTACAATGGGTTCGATCTAAGCGAAAGGAACCTTCTGCAGATTTTTTAGGCTTCCAAGCCTTAGCAAGAACTTAAGACTATATTTTTATATATTTCTAAAAAACCGTATTAGTTTTTAGTTGAGGTGAGCTACAGGGATCTATTGGATCATAATGAAATAAAAGCGACATGAATAAACAAGTAAGAGTGTTGCAGTTTTTGGCAGCTCGAGGTCTCGTTATGTTTTGCACATTACTTAAAACAAGAACACACCACCACAAGCAGTGACTGTACTTTTTCATGACATCCCCCTTATCCCTGCTTTAAAATGATATAGGAGAAGTCTTACAGCGTTGTCTTCAAAAGTAATGTAAATATTGTACTAAAACCAATAGTCATACAGCTAAGCTAACTGATTCTTGTAAATTTCTAATTTGTATGTGTAAATTCAATATAAATTGATTTGTCATGCACAAATAACCAAACCGAAAGTCATAAAAATGTGTATAAAATGTAGCGTTAGCAAAACTTCAATTAGACAACCCTATAAAATGACACACGACAGCTCAGCAACGCCCTCTGTCGTCAAACTCGTTTACTTATTGAGGCACCCGCGTCTATCAATATTATTGAATTATTTTGGAAAGGTATTAAAGTAATTTTGCTCAAATGAAAATATTTTTAATCCTACGTTAAAGTCAATGGTAAAGCCATTATAACACCTTCATTAAGTGTATGCTAAGAATGACTTAATCTGAAACCAAACTTATATTCACACACGTCAATTAAATGAGCTGCTAATTTAAAACAACGCCCAGTTCGGGCTGTGGCTAATGAGCCACAGAATAGTTCAGTTCAGTTGGAGTCGATGTAATTAATTTCGATTCGCCACTCTTTGCAGCACACAACCTTGAACTTCAAGCTGTGGTGTATTTATTAGAACGTAACCAGAGATCTCAGCCAAAGATTGACTTTCGCTTTTTTATGTGCCCAGAGCAAACGGATAAACAAATTGCGATTCTTGTGAAATCATAAATGGAGCGCCATCAGCAGGGAAAGGCAAGCAAAAAAAAAAGGAATGACATAACAAAGATTTACGCACATTTGGCAAACGAATGCAAGAGAGCGAGCATTAAGGCTAATTAGTTAATAAAACAAAACATGGAACATAGACGGATCTACCACAATGTATGAAAAGCATTTCTCTCTGACCAGTGGCATTGTGTTTCGTCATGAGTCTCGTGGAAAGCCTCACGCGTTTAACTAGTAATATATGAAATAATTAACAAGTTGTTTTAAAAATTAAAATAAATTATTGTATTTAACAGCCCAAAAGGCCTTGTAAAGCTTTTCTTACTCCCTACGACTTTGTACGCAAGAATTTATTCCCATAAAAACGTTATTTTTATTGCTTGTTAAACGGTAATCCTCAAACCTATAGCTCTATTAAATAATATATTATTTTTTTATATTATTTCTGCGCTCAAGGAACTCCAAAAATTGTCGTAATCTTGAAATCCAATCATTCTGTGCAAAAACTTGTAGATTGATTAAGGCTGCCTTCACACTGTTCGACACATGGCACATTTCATGGGGAAATTAGGCCTACTAGATATCATGGGTCATGTGTCGAACAGTGTGAAGGCAGCCTATGGCATCCTTTAGGCAATAAACCTCTCTAAACCCCTCCCACACTTTCAGAGGGAGAGGAAGAGAGAGAGAGAGAGAAAGGGAGAGAGACAGAAAAGAAACTTAGAGATGAGCCCAGCAGCTGCAGTGCATTCAACTCCTTCTCCAGGTACAGAGTATGTTATAGTCGGGCTTGATCGACTTTCTCACTTGTTTTATTTAGGGTTTTCACGTCAACTTGGTTATAAAGAAATCTGTTTAAAAATTAAATCTCCAACAACAAAGTGTACTGGGAAAAACCAGCCCAGTCCCAGGTCATGAGATTAACTGGTTGAATATAATATTCAGTGTTGGTAAACACTTCGTTATCTTCGGAAAAAGTTAAATAAAAATAGAAAAGATACTTTTGACTTATATAGCACATTTAGCCGTTCTCTTTATCTTGGTAGCTGTGGTATACGGGGTAAGGCATGAGACTGAAATTCAAACGTACCTGTGTTCATGTCACGGTACGTACAAAAATGCTTCTTTTATTTTTTCAATATTTTGAAAAATTATCAAGTTATCATGATAAGCACACAAAGTCTGAAGATTAAATTTAATTTTTAAACAAATTACTTGATAACCAATTTGACGTGAAAACGCTAATTATTTTTGTTTAATATTCCCAAAATATAAAAAAATAAAACAATAATATGCTTTGCCAGTTTAACCCGATTATTTAAATGGAAGTCCTCCGTGTCGTGCTTTATAAATTGTTGCATAAATGAAAAGATCCTGTTCCTGTTGTATGCATCGTGTAGTGTCTAGCTCTTGAATGTCTTGGAAATCCACGTTTCAAGGGTTAATTTACTGACAAGGTGCATCACAAAATAAACGGAAGTGTTTTAAATTATCTCGCAACTGCATTAATTGGGTTCACCACTTTACATATTCGCTTAATTTGGCCTCTTGGGACAATTGCCAGGTCGGAAAATTAAAAGCCATTCCAAAGGAAGGCGTCCAATCGACCCCAGGGCTGAAAAGAAAGCAAATTTTGCGAGCTAATATCAGTTTGCAAAAACAATATTTTTTATTGCTTACTCGCATCTCGAAATTTTAAGTTTACTGGTTCAGGTTCGGTTCCAAACCCAAGTAAAGCGATTTGAAAGCGTTTTATTTAAACTGTGATCTAAAAATTTGTGGTTTTGGTTTGTATTGCAATTCTATCCCGTATAAAAACTGGTTCCGAAACGACAGAATTAAATTAAATTAAGGCTTAGTCTTTGGGTTGATAATATAGAGTTAGATATTTTGACGGATCAAAATCGATTCCGAACTAGTTTAAGCCAGTCAAGGGCTTTACGAAAAGGTAGGGGACGCAGTTCCCGAACTTAAATATTTCTTTAATAATGTTTTTTCACATTAAATAATCGGATGAAGATGCATTTGATGTGAAATGAGAAACAATCTTAAAAATAATATTGGAAAAGTGAATTTTTCTGGGCAAAGTCTAAGATTAAGAGGTGGTCAGATTTGAATGAACATTCGGATACCATCTCGAAAGAACGATGCGTTCACCAAATACGAAGCATGTCCTTGCCACCGTGAATAATGGGCTTTGGTATCGATTTTGACTTCTCTACCAAAACTCACATGTGAAAATCATTGAAGCATATCAGTTGCACTTGTCTTCCAATAAAGCAGAAAAGTAAACTTTTCCGCAATTATGTTGGCACAAAAGTTGACATATTCGATGCACACAAAAACTATGTTGTTTACACTTCATTAAAACGACGCATAGTGAGAAAGAAAGCTTTTATGATTAGGTAATGAATAGGTTCATAATATGGAGTTAGAAATTTTACTGGTTTTAGCGATTCAAAAATGGTTCAGAGCCATATCTCAGAAATTATATGAGCTACCAACTTGACATTTGATGTTCAGGTTGGTATTTTGTAGTTAAAGTCTAGAATGAACTGGTTCAAAAGTGGTTCAGAGCTATAACTCTGAAATTATTTCAGCTATGAATTCGAAATGTAATGTTTTCCCCTGTCTCTCCCCTCTCTCTGAAAAAACATACCTACTAAATTCTTAGCACCCCAGTTACGCTGGGTATATATCTGGCAAACAAACTCAATCGGGTGTGCCATAGAAATCTCTAGAGATTTTGCCGCGAGTTGTTTTGTAAATCTCTCGAATAAATCGTAGGTGCCACAGAACTTCCGAGAGATTTCATTTTCTTATTAGAAAATCTAGTTAGAACACCAAGTCAATTGAAGTTCCATCTCTAAAAACAGGGCTGAATCTCTCGCCAAAAATTCTCCCTCTTTTAGTTTTTGGGTTAATTTGATGTTTAACTGAAATGTTTTTATTGTGTTATATGTAGACAGTGATTTTATGCAATTTTTAAATAAATGAGATTCAGAGAAAATTTTTTAAAAACTGCCCAATATAAGCAATTTTCATATTCTCCATAAAATATAAAAATAAAAAATATTAAAATAGTAAAAATATGCAAAATATGGAAAATGTATAAAAAATAAAATTATTATAAATATTAGAAACACGGCCAAAAGACGCTAAAAGAAATTGAAGACCGAACGATCAAAAAAATCGCGAAGTTAAACATTTTTTTATAAGCATTTAATGGTCCAACACCGCAAAAATTCTGAAAATTTCATAAAGTATTTAAAAACCGCAGGCGTTGGCAAAGAAAGGTATAGTGAGCGTTCTAATATATTAGAAAATTTTTACATTTTTCATAAGAGCGAGACATAATACGTAAACGGTATATATAGCGAAACCGTATAGTCAAAAATTATTTGAGCTTGGTTTTTTGCAAAATTTGCAAAATTTTATGATTTTTTGGGAACCATTAAGATTTGATGGCGATTGTAGACGCGTAAATTGTTGATCCAACGGTCCGAAAGTGCGAAATTTCTAAAACTTTTTTAAAGTGGACGGGTAAATCGACGGGCAAGACCAAGATCAGTCCAAAAATCGGATAAACAAAATTTTATGATTTGTTTATACTATCACGAAGATTTAATGGCAATAAAGACGGGAAAAGGAGACTATATTCTGTAGCATTGGTCTTCCATTATGTATACGCGGTTCAGTAGTGTCATAATCATGACTATGTTATTATAATTTGTGGTATTGAAAGCAGTTTCGAGTAATTAGCGGTCTTATTACCACGGAGAACCCTCAGCTTGAATGGCTCTTAGCATTGATCCTAGCATTTTTCACTCTATAGGGGTACAATTTGTTTGAATTGTTACTATTTTTGATCCTCTTTGGTATTTTTTCCGCTATTTAATGATTTGTCGGTAAGGAAAGTGGTTTAAAACGATTCCTATAACTTGACTATATTCTTGGTATTGGTCTTCCAGGTATTTACGCGGTTCAGTATTGTCAAACACGGCAATGTTACAGGGCCATTGTGGACTTGAAGAGCAGCCTTTCTTAAGTAATTGGCGGTCTTGTCACCATCGCGTTAAAAAGTCGACAGCACGGTAAATAGGTTAAAATAACTCGCGAAAATAACTTCCGAACCCCTGAGCAACGCGCCGGTTACCCAAAGGAAAAATGTATTTCAAAAACAGTTTTAGGCAAATCATTTAGCCGTTTTTAAACCAAAAGTATTTACACATTTCGGTTGTTCACCTTTTAGTAACCCTTGGCCTACCGGATAATTTGTCGGGTGGATTGAAGTGGCACAAAAAATCAAGGACCTTTCATAGTCCAAACATTTTTTCGCCCAGTGTACCTGTGTACCACCTGAGTTCGTTTGTCATTCCGCTAGGTTTGCTCCTATGCCTATAATTTCCCATTGAACCTGACCGTCGCGACTGTCGCGTCGTTGTCTTGCAGCCAAATACACCAAACACAGTTATGATTATGAGAGGTTTTTCTGTGACAATCAACTTCCTCAAAACGTGCCGCCTGCAGCACGGACTTGGACTTTGCATAATGGCCAGCAGTTAGCCAGTTAGCCAGTTAGTTCGTGTAATGAATTTCTGTGACTCTATTATTATGACAATGATTGGGGGATGGGCGCTCAATTGTTTTAAGCCATTTACACGCTGACTAATCAAAGAAAACGAAACAAACAACACAAACATTTATTCATTGAGGCAAATGTGGCTGAACCCACCCGGGCGGCGGGCGCTGGGCCCTGGGCCCTGGGAACAATTGTGATTAGCTCAGAGTGTGCAGCAATTATCATTTCAACTGGCGGATTGGCGGCTGACGGCAACTTTTATTTTGCATATATGTAATAAAAAAAAAAAGAAAAGCCAGCAAATTATGTGAACTTGTTATATCACCTGGCGCTGAGCAGGCTTCAAATTCAAACAGCCGCCACAGCGGCTAACTACAATCATAACAACCAGTTGGAGTTGCACTTTCTTTGCGTTACGCTTCTTTGCATGCATTGCCAAATCATTTATATATATTGCAGCTATATATATAAATATCTGCGGTCAGTGTCCAGACATTGAAATGCTTGAATGCAGCTCGCCAAATGTTTAGTTTGTAAATGCAAAGCAAGTGCAGCGTCAGCGGCAGCGGCAGCCGCAGCATCGGCACAGAAACGCAAAAGTTCAACAGACTAAGTTGGAGGCGTCGTCGTCGCAGTCGTCTCTCCCTGCCTTGGTGGGCGTTTTGCAGTATTGTAAATTAATTCATATTAGCCAAACAAATGCCTCGCTATGTGTGAGTGCATCTGGCTGTAGCTTTTAGCATTTCATTGACTTGCCGCACAGGTTTTTGGTGTCTGATTTGCTGTTTCTGTGGGAGCATCCAACTGGCTAAGCGAAGGCTGAGAAAATCCACAGCTAAAATGTTAATTACCCTCTGGCTGCTGCTGCTGCGGCTATCTTAATTCTAGCCATGTATGTAAATAATGAGTAATGTCCCCTACATTAAATGACTAATAGACCCACCCCCATCATGAAAAAAAATCGATTTTGCTAAACAAAAGACTTGGGCAACGAACTTGATTTATTTTCCTTAAGTTCTTTGCAAGAAAATTCCACTCAACTTTTGACTCACCCTCAAATTCAATGCTGCGGCTAAGAGACTGACAGAGAGACCGTGAGCGAGTCACCACAAAGAGAAACCACCAGCAATTGTGCGCTCTCTTGGCTGTTGTTTTTGGTATAAAACATAAACAAGCCAAAGAAAGTCATTCATTTTGTAGTTTGAGGTTGGCGCGAACCGTTAGCAAGCAGACCAGCAGCTCAGCTGCAAGTATTTCCCACTGTGCAACTGTGTGTGGTTAAGTGAACCAAACCAAAATAATAGTTTTAAACAAACTGAGTGAAGAACCAAGTGGAGTGAAGTGATTTCCCTGTCAAATCAAAAGAAAAACCCAAAACTAAAGGATTACAAATTTCATTCTATTTTGTGGATAGTTAGCCGAACCAAAATGCAGTAAGTATGATTCATTGACAAATCCGCCCCGAGGAAAAATTCGTGCAACAACCTCCAAGTAATAATTAACATTTTGTATTGTCTGACTCTGTGGCGGCAACGGCACTGCCACGATGTTGCCCTGCGGATTCTGGTGCTGCTGCTAACCACAAAATATTCTTTTGAAAGATTTCAAAATCTTAGCCATACGTAACCAGAGTTAGATGCAGTTTTTATTGTCTCACTCTTTGTATACCCTAGCAAAGAGAGGGGGTATCTTAGCTGTGGAAGTGTGGAATAGATACACGAATGACTTTGTCCTACCAACTGACTGATTAACTAAAGCCCAGGCTAAACTATTTGAAATGCAAGAATTATGTACGTCTTAATCCTTTATACAAATCTTTCTGTCACATAAACCAACAAATACCAGAGCAATAGCAGCTATTAGAAGATGAGAAAAAGGCCCTAAGACTTTATTCAAGTAAATCTGTCAATAGCAACTTATCAAGTTACCACTTGATTTAAGTCTGTTTCGATAACGAATTTTTTTGGCTTTGCCTTGATGTTCATGTGTTCTTAGAAAGTATTTCTATTTATCTGAAATACTGTATCAAAATAAATTTTCCGGAGTGCTGGATATAGGCCTTTAAGTCAAACTCCATTACCTTATGACACAAGAGCTTGCACTCTACAATTAAGACTAAAAAATTCTTTGTTAAAGTCTTATCAATTTTACACACATTCTTGAATCAAAATAAGAGTGCTTAAAATAATTATAAAATGTTCTTGGCCCTCAAAAATTCTAAAGCCATTCTTAAATTGTTCTTAAAACGAGATTTCTGTATTGAAATAAGTATGGCTAGAAGGTCATGGGACATTTATTATTATTTGTCGTTGGGGAAATAGCGCACCGCGACCTATCCTGGTACACAGAAAAAAAAATGCCGGGAAGATTTAAGCATATATAGCAATGACTTGATCCCGACCGTATTCATTGTTTATTTTGACGTTATTGACGAAAAAATCGATTTAAACATTGTATAAAATATAGACAATGTTAAAAACACCTTAAATAAAAAATAAAAAAATAAAAACAAAAAAATCATTAAAAAATATATAACACTACGCTGCTACTGGGACCTGATCCTCGGCATCCACGCTTGTAAGCGAATGTGTAGTCCACTCTACCACGGCTGTTGTTACTCTCAGAGCGGAAAAATTCCAACAGAATTCTATGAGTACATTCTTAAATACGTTTCCGACACCACGTCTTGCTTAGGTCTGATAGTCGAGTTGTTCTAACGGACGTCGTCCGTGTGTTGTTTAGTCTTCGGAAGTCCAAGGCTCAAGTCCCAGTAAGTTAAGTAAGAAAACAATTTTTTTAATGTTGTCTTAAAATTAATTACTGTTTTTATACACTTGAAAGTGTATTATAATTTGGCCAAGAAGTTTGCAACGCATAGAAGGAATCATTTCCGAACACATAAAGTATATATATTCTTGATCAGCATGACGAGCTGAGTCGATTTTGTCCGTCCGTCTGTCCGTCTGTCCGTCCGTCCGTCTGTCCGTCTGTCCGTCTGTCTGTTTCTACGCGAACTAGTCCCTCAGTTTTGGAGCTATCGAGCTGAAACTTTGCACAGAGTCTTCTTTTTTACTGCACGCTGCTAATATGTCGGAACCGACCGGATCGGATAACTACTTCTTGTAGCTGCCATACAAATGTTCGGTCGGAAAATGGATTTTAGTGAGAAAAACTGTTTTGCTCTCAATATAACTGCTCTCAAACACGGTCAGGGGTAATATGTAATGTTTTTTAATCTGATCTGCGAAGTTTGGTCGAAGTCGCTAACCGTTGAGACAAGCTATTTCAAAGTGTATCAAAACTTCGGTACAGACGAAGTTAGCTTTGCCTTTCTCGTTATTCAAGTGGCTGCTGGTGTGTGTGTGTGAGGTCGGGGCGGTCGGGGTGTTTCTCCATCCCCCCTCTTCCCTCCTCCATAAAAACAATTTTTATACACTTGAAAAGTGTATTATAATTTGCCCAGAAGTTTGCAACGCATAGAAGGAATCATCTCCGACCACATAAAGTATATATATTCTTGATCAGCATGACGAGCTGAGTCGATTAAGCTTTGTCCGTCCGTCTGTCCGGTCCGTCCGTCCGTCTGTCCGTCTGTCTGTTTCTACGCGAACTAGTCCCTCAGTTTTGGAGCTATCGAGCTGAACTTTACTTTGCAAGTCTTCTTTTTACTGCACGCTGCTAATATGTCGGAACCGACCGGATCGGATGACTACTTCTTGTAGCTGCCATACAAATGTTCGTTCGGAAAATGGTTTTTAGTAAGAAAAACTGTTTTGTTCTCAATATTACTGCTCTCAAACACGGTCATGGGTAATATGTAATGTTTTTAAGCTGATCTGCGAAGTTTGGTCGAAGTCTCTAACCGTTGAGACAAGCTATTTCGGTGTATTAAAAAACTTCGGTACAGACGAAGTTACGGATTGATTTCTGCCTTTCCGGGATCAACCCATCTTTTGTACCCTTTCGGCATGAATTGATCCCGGAAATCCCGGAATGGAATGATTTTCAGTGTATATAGTACCCCCTACTGAGTTTACAACTCTCCTAGCAGCCCTTTTTCCTGTACAAAGGTCAGGATTTTCGTGGGTTCTAGGTTAGTGATATTGGAGGCCAGGAGTCCTCCTTCGAAAGTTTGTCTCCGGTGAGAGGTTGAGGGAAAGGGGATGGTCCCTTTTTATTCCCAAATTCTTCCTTACGACGCTCTCGGTCCATCTGTCTCTCCTCAAACTGTCTCGCGACAGCGGTTACAAGAATATACGGTTTTATATTTTAACGCTTTACTTTTCTTCATGTCTGATGATCCTTTTCTTGGGACTTCCAGATGGTCGACCACCGGCGGAGGCCCACCAGTGGCAAGGCTACTTAGAACAGGCGGTCGCCACTTGGCTGAGCCCTCCGTTTGAGACTGGACTATTTTTTACCAGGGCCTTCAGCTGGTTCGAATGACACCTTAGTCCGGCCCTGGGTGAGATGTGTGGGTTGGGAAAGGTATTGTGTAGGAATTGGGTGTGTGTGAGGCTACTTATAGCAGGCGGCTACACAAGCGCCTCGTCGTTGCACTGCGGCGTGACACCCGCTGGCTGTCCGGGCTACCTTTTTGTGGGGTAAACCGACTTGTTCGCAGCAAACCTCCATAGCAAAACCACCATAGTTCGCTATCCGCAACCTGCGACCCGTCCGATTTCCCTACAGCTAGGTACTTTGGGATTTGGATTCCAAAGGACATGCATCAACCAAAAATAAAATGATATTACCATTATTGTATTACTGTTGTTTTGTAAGTCAATTTAATGCTAAATACAAGAAATCATTTACTTAAGTAAGGGCGCAAATCCTAGAATTTTTTGTTTGGAAGTATATACGAAAGGTATTGATTCAGAATATTATATTTCCTATAAGTAACTTAAGAAATACTTGAAGCTCTAAGGCTAGAATGGCATTCAATTTTTACAATTGTGTGTCGATGGGGAAATGTTGTTGTTGTGACGATTTAGAGCAGGGTTTGTCAAGAAGAGCGAGGCCAAAAAGTGACAGTGTGTGCGAAAATAAAGCGGCGTAAACTAGCTCTGAAGCTGTTTGCTCTCTTGGTATTGTATTGAAAGATATTCCATACTTTTTATACCCCTGCAACACCTTGGGTGTGAAATATCAGGGTTTAAGAAAGCTAGCAATTAGAAGAAGTAGATTGCGGATTCTGTCCGCACAATGTAGAGAGTCCCAAAAAATGTCTATTCTCAGAGAAGTATCGACACTAAGAAAAACAAGTAAGAAAGTCGGTCAAGCCCGACTATAATTTACTCTGTAAATCCAAAGTTTGTGTATGTATATAATCAATTTAAGTTAAAAGTGGCAAAGCACCCATAAAGTGTATGAAGCGCTGCCCATCGCGTTTGCGGCCAGTGCTACCCATTAAAATTGTTTGTTTTCCCTCGTCTATCGTTCATCCGATCTTCATCATTCCTTTGTTGAATATGCGTACCAAATTCAAACCATCTATCTGCTAAACTGTGGGAGATATGACTTTTGATTTCAAATTGCAAGGGCGGCAGGGAAAAATTGAAAATAAACTTGATCTGCCTGCAAGTATAATAAGTTTATGTCCCATACATGTCAAACCACTATCGCTTACACAGGGGTAGGATACATTTTGCTATACACACCGACACGAGCCGAACGCATGCATTGTGCGGTCAACACCTTTCAATCATTATATAATTGTTCTGATCGCATTCATGGAACGTATTTTTGAGTATATAACAGCCTTCTTAAAGGTTTCGACACAAGACTGGACTTGGCCGTACACAGCAATAATTAAAAACTGTTAGATATTTATAATTCGTCTTTAAAATGCTAGATTATATTGATTAGGTTATATTCTCGGTCATAATTCTAAACCAGAGATTAAAACCCTAACGAATAACGGTTTGGGCTACGATTACTGGTTTGGCTGATCGCTTTATTCGGGTTACGGTTATTTTATGATTGTGGGACATCGGTTACGGTTATTAATCTAGTTCTGTTTCGGGTTTTGGTTACGGTTACGGTTATTAGTATAAAATATAACTTTGACAAATCATGCCGATTAAAGGGACATGTAATTCAAAATTCTACTCCTGAAAAAAAACGCTCAACACTTACTTGTGTGCGTGGTCTTCTTCTTCTAGTTCCGATCCCGTGAGGGACATAGGGCATCAACCACTCTCTCTTCCAACGAACTCTGTTGTTGGCCGTAGCTTTCAGTTCATTCCAGGTCTTCCCGATGCTTTCCGCTTCCCTATCAACAGTCCTCCTCCAAGTTTCTTTGGGTCTGCCTGGTGGCGCCCCCCTTACCATCCCTATGGTTCCCTCCCTGGCGTTTTATTGGCCCATTTTTACGCAATGTATGCCCTATCCAGCTCGACACTCTCCATATTTGCGGGTTTTAGTTAGTCACGCAAAATTCCGAATGTTTGAATTTTTGGACACCTGTGGAAGTTGTCATTTTCCAAGTGGGAGGAACCGTATAGGAGCAGTGGCATTATGTTAGCTTGAAAGCCTTATTTTGAGCCAGTGTAGATATGATGAGCATCGCCAAACGGCCGTAGCACCAAAATCCCTTGCTAAAGGCGCGACTCCACATCGAGCTCTTACCCCATAGCGACTACGCTGCCCAGGTAGTTGAATTGTTTTGTGTGCTAATGCTAGCAAAACTTTTGATAATACATATTTTAATAAAGATGTTAGATTGTTGTTAATTAGAACTGTTGCAAATCTCCGACCAACTTGGTTTTAAACTGTTTTCCCCTGATAATTCAATCAAATTATAGTTGTCCATTATTTGATTGTGCAGTTTTCATAACAATTTAATACAGCTAATTTTCTGCTCGACAGATAAAGATGTATTATATCTAGGATCAAGAAATATTGCACATAGGTGAGCATCATTTAAGAACAGACTTGGTTCTCTAAGTTCTAACTTGTGAGACTAAAGTTTGGTCAATGCTGAGTTGTTGTTTTTAATTTCAAATTAATATTGAACCCAGATAGAATACGACTTACCAAAGACTTACAGTTCTTGTTGATGCAACTTTTTCTGATGCTTAAACTGCTAATCTCGCTAATATTGTACACCACATCTTAGGTTACAGAAAAAATCAGAACTAGCTGACGCCAAATTTGAGCCGAAGTAGCAGCAAGCATTGTAATATGACATATTTATAAGGAAAAATGAGGAGGGTAAAGATTTTGGTTAGCTGCACTCATTCTTTCTCGTTCGATCTCTTTTTTTTTTGTGCCCATCAGCAACAGTTCATTGTGCATACATCAAATAAATTTACGACTGAGTTTCAGAGAGAGATGGGCATATTTTTCTGTCCTCTCCATTTGGTCCTAGAATACAGCCGGCCAGCCATAGCTACCAGGGGCCGAACTCACTCATGTTTTACTGTTGTTTGTTTGAATCGGTGAACACTGAATTGCATGTAAAACGGCTGTAGTCTAGAAGGAGCTCTCTTGCTCACAACACACAAGCACACTTTTCTGTTCTCTACATTTGCCCGGCACTGATTAACGTTTATCGAAAGTTTTAGTAGAGAAAAACCGAAATTAACCCGTATATTTGTTTCTGTTTCGGTACTGATAACCGGTTATGGTAATAAAAGGTTATATGGTTACGGTTATAAGAAACAATTTTTTTCGGTTACGGTTTTGCGGTACAAATTTTAAATGGTTTTTAGCGGTTAAGGGTTACGGTTTCGGTTTTCTAACCTTTCACTAAGGAAACTTCAAGCAACTTCAATTATCTCAACAGCATTTTTTCTTAAGAAAAGCTCCTATACTGACAGATGATTATAATCATAATCCCCAAATATACCGAAATGATTCTTAGCGATTCCGTAATTATGCAATTAAAGCAACTTATCGATTCATTTTGGTCTATGTGTGGACTCAGTTGAACAATCGTTCATCTTTTAATCGTTACACTATGATCTATTAAACTAAAATTGATTGCATTAAGAACTTAGAAAACGGTCTAACTATATGTAACTATTTGAACAAATCGAACTAAGACTTAAGGCATAGTTCAGTCCAATAAGTAGTTTAACATATCCAGTTCAGAGCTGAATTACGCATCTCAGTGCATTTGTATCAATAGGTTATTTTTTAGGATCAGAGATACGTTGGACTCTATCAATTCTCTATAACTAGTTTTACTTTGATTTGA
Source organism: Lordiphosa stackelbergi (assembly GCA_018904235.1). Taxonomy (NCBI): domain Eukaryota; kingdom Metazoa; phylum Arthropoda; class Insecta; order Diptera; family Drosophilidae; genus Lordiphosa; species Lordiphosa stackelbergi. Next base: position 63,661 of record JAEIFU010001264.1, read on the forward strand.
ACATATTAATAGTTTGAATAGTTTGAGTAGTACATTTTAGACAAACTTTTGAACGCTTCTCTCTAACTTCACTCCAGCAGAACCCCCACTTGCCAGGGTATAAAAACTTCGTCACAGTCGACGCTCCAAGCTTAAACCTCCGCCCGCCCTCTAGTAATACTTGACGTGGGAGTTTGTGGCTTTGTTTGTATCTTCAGGGGAGTTACCTAATCTTCAGCCTGAATTCATATTATGTGCACTTGGCATGTCCATCAAATGTCCAGTTTGTTTGCTATATGACTCAGATCTTAGCTTGGGCTTGGCCACAAAAAATAGATTGCATCATATTATTTTTTTGCTTCCAAATCCTTTCTAAAAGCTCGCCCATTATATAAATGTGGGCTGGGTGCGAGAGGGAGGGGTGGAAGGGGAAATTGTATCAAATGCACAACTGACACACGAGGCGTATACGCAATATTTCAACACGTTTCGCAGCGTTTGGAATTACAGTTATGCATATACGCACAAAAATGCGCAATTGCCCAAGCGTGCCCCGGCTTCAGCCCAAGTTAGACGAGCCAAATCGATATCGAAGCCATTGTGTGTAATTATTTGGGTGTGTGTGTCTTTAAACTGTTTGCAATTCAATTAATAAATGGGCTTTCATCAAGAAGAAACGCCTCGGCGAAGGTCAAACGGCCCAAAAACGCCCTAACACCTGAGTGTAACAAACTTGCTGCACATCAAATCCATTGCCACGCAATTATAGAGCACATTATTCACATGCCTGGGGAGGAAAACTCAGCCGAACGTAAAGCGCCAGCACATTAAAAAAAATAGCCAACACAAACGCACGCACATTAACAGTGTTTAATTTGTAACTACAAAAACGCAAACAGTGCAATGTAATTTACCTTCTTTTTTTTTTTGGCATTTCACACAGTTTAATGGCTTCAAAACTGCCTACAAAATGTCTAGTTAACGAGCGTGTGTTTTAATTAAACTATAAAATAAAACTAGTACATGCCCCGAGGATGGTGAATAAGTGAAAACAAAAGACTTAAGCAACAAACTTGAGCATTAAAGGCGAGCAAATTGAAATGAATGTGGAATGGATTTATTTTTATGTTTTCCCGTCGAGCCTTTCACCACTTGAGCATGCATTGATAATTCAATTTGAAGAGTCAATTATCAAAGATAAACTTCAAGTTTAGACGAATTAAAATTGTTGAATTGAAATTTCAAGTACGAGTCTTTCTTGATTGTACTTAAATCAAGTACAAATGGCTTAAAATAATTTTTGAATTCTTTTTTAAGCCGAAAATGCGTTGGTCTGCTGTGTGTGAAGAGGTGGGTGAAGAGGGAGTCGTTGCGCAGGTGGGAAAAGGGATTAACAGTGACTAAATAATGACTGGACAGTGACTTAACAGTGACTTATCTGCGACTAAACAGTGACTTTTCTGACTTAATAGTGACTAAACAGTGACTTGATAGTGTCTTGATAATGATTTGACAGTGACTTTTTATATTTTTTATCAGCGATGACTAAACAGTGACTTGACAGTGAGTTAGCTAAAGTTTCTGTTATAGAATCAGTTGACTATTCTCTTCAACTATGGGATATATAAGAAGGATGCGCCGCAGGGGAAAAACAGAGGAAACGTTTTTTACCCCCTTAACCAAAATATAAAAAAATAGACTTCGATGGACCGAAACAAAAATTATTTCGAGGTCGAACGTGGTTTTCTGGTTTGATGGCAAATGCGTTTCGAATTTAGTTTTTTACTCCAAAAAAACTTTCTTTGTAGTGTGCCTGCAGAGGTTTTTATTGGAGGCTGATATAATTGGACGAGTTGGACTACTTTTTTTGAAAACATAACATAACCTAAACTGTGGAAGTCTATCCGTTCGACCTCAGTGGCAAAGATGCTGAGGTTTAGAAAGAGAACAGAGGATGCTCCTGACCTAAGAAATTGAAAGTTGTCTATTATAGTATTGTAAACCTCAAAAATTTGGAAAACATCGCGAAATCGATGGATCGCGAACTATGTAACAAAGTATTTAATAACTCATTCTGTATTGACTAAAAAGTGTATTTGAAAACAACTTTTGGTTTTAGAAATTTTTGGTTTTTAATTTGGAATATGTGGTTATTTCCTGATAAAATCGATTGTTTTAATTATTGTTTAGTTGACACAACTTTTGTTTCATTGGAATTATTCAAAACAGATTTGTACTAATCTGCACCTCCCTGCATACGCCCTTGATAACATAATCATTATATTGGAAGGGCTTGATAGGAAGAAGCAGGATGAAATGGTGGAAGATATGGAATCCCCAACATCTTTGATTAAGTCAAACACAAGGTCTAAAAACTGCAGCATTTTTGACTCCGTCCATTGTAGACCGCTGATCTTTAATCCCTTTAAACTGACTCCTCAGCTTTCAAAAATGCATTTAATACATATTCATTTTATTACTAGATCTTGAAGTGCGGAATCTTGCAACGTTCTTCATGTTGAAATAACAGCAGAGTCTAAATAACCTTTAGGAACTACGATATATTAATTTAAGAGAATAATCAACATATATTTTGAAATTATTTGCCACCCCTGAAGTTTGCTGCTCCAGAAACTTGGGGCCCCAAAAAAACTTGCAGCCTCTGAAACTCGGCGCCACCAGAAATTGCCGCCCCTAAAAAATTTGCCGTCCTGACTGGTCGCCCCGTGATACCCACTCTTTTTTATACCATGTACCCATTGAAAATGGGAAAAATCTTCTTCTCTTCTTCTTTATTGGCCATCACAACCGTTTGACGGTTTCGTCCACTGCGATTAGTGCTCTCCAGTCTCTTCCGATCCGTGCGAGCTGACACCAGTTGGTCACATCAAGCTTGGCAATGTCTTCCCGCACCTGGTCTTCCCATCTTAGTGGGGGTCTGCCCCTCTTGCCGCCTCCATAGTCAGCCGCCTTCGCTTTATACGCCTTTTTTACAGCCGCTGTTGCTTTATGCGCTTGACCATACAGGTGTCCCTATAGAGTCTCATACAGGTCGGTATTCTTTCGAATGCGGTAATCATCGCCAGCTTTTAAAGGTCCATAAATCCGCCGAAGAATTTTTCGTTCGAGCACGCCAATCGCCGCTTCATCCGCTGCTGTCGTTGTTTATACTTTTGCGCTGTATTGCAGAACTGGGATGATAAGCGTACGTTCGTCTTTGCATGATGACGTTGAGAAGAACGCAAAGCTCCGTCAAAATAGGAAAGAACCTCTCCGAACCATTTGATACCAAAAGAGGTTTTAGGCAGGGCGATACCTTATCGTGTGAAAATGGGTAAAAGATCTGAGCAAAAACACCAAAGTTATGCACGAAACAATTTTGCTTGTGTGAGGAGAGGGGGAGGGCAATTCCTATTTCAGAGTCAGGGTGCGCGCATGTGGGTGTTTGCGCGTTTGTCTGGTTTTTTTTTCAATCTTCGAAAGATACTGATAGCCCGGGCTATCAGCATGCACGATTCGTAGATAGCATCTACGCCTACGTGCTAAACACATCGTCACACAACTGCTCACCGCCACACCCAAGCGGGATCACCGTTAGGTATTACGCCTTCGCGGGTTGGGGTTGCCTTATTCAGGCACCGTCACTGTTGCATTTCCAGCTTGATTTAAGTTCTGCCTCTTTGCCCTTTTCTTCTCTCCCTTTCACACCTTCTCAGGTCGTTTTGGACCATATAATGTGTTCGCAGATACGTTGCCAATTTGCACCGCACTCCATCATGAATTTGACCAGATCCTCAGGCGCAGGGATTTCGCCTACTGCCGTTCTGAATCTTGGACAGTGGTATTGGTGCTCCGCGCTTTCGTTATCGCCCGGACAACTTGGGCATTGCGCGGTGTGCTCGTGGCCCAATCTGTGCAGGTATTCTCGGTAGCCACCAACAAGAACTGAGTAAGGTGGTAATTCATTTCTCCGTTGCGCCTCCCAATCCATTCGCCAATGGTCGGGATCATCCTGTATGTCCATCTTCCCTTAGTCGATGCGTTCCACCTATCCTGCCAAATGACAATTGAGGCTTCCCTTTCTGCCTTCCGAATCAATTCCTTGTGCGTGGTGACTGCTGGTTCCATGCACCTTTCATAGATTAATCTCATCTCATAAGCCAGTATATCGACTGGAATCATATTTGCAAGTACGCGTTTGTGTGTGTGCGTTTGTGTATGTGTGAGTGTTTGCAGAGAGTATTTCGGAGTCGGGCCACTCGACTGAAACGCTCTTACTTGTTTTATATTCTTATATCCATTTTTCATATCCTTTGGACGTTTTTCAGCTCCATTGGATGAAAATCTAAGATCAATTAACATAAACTGAACCTACGTTTAAACTATCCAATCCAAATGAATACCAAAACCTCCAATGGATCATCAAGAAATATCCCTTTTTTTGTTTGTGTACAGTTAAGTCAAGCCGAAGAGCGAGTTCGAAATTGCTCTCTTGGTCACACTCTTTTTTCATATAAAGTCCGAATATCGAGCTGATTTAATTTTCTGGTATTCTTAAAGCAAACATATTTCAGTTAAATGAAGTACGAAAACCAATCTGTTATTAAAGTAAGCCTATTTCGGGCTAAAATGAGACTCCCCCAAGCTAAATATCGTACTGGGTTTGGATTAATGCAAGTCCGGAACTGATTTTCTGTGTAAAAAAAGACAAATGATTCCATCGGAGCATAAATTTTGTGTATTTCATGACTTTAATTTCGTCAATTTTCCATATTGATTGAACAGAAACCCTAAGCTGAGTACAAATGACAACCACCCTGCAGATCAAACAAACTGTTGACAGTTTTCTTATACCTGTAAGAAAATGTCACCTTTAGGAAAATACGTCCCATATAAATATGTATCAAACTAATTTCTCTGAGTGCCAGTGCAATTAGCAAATTTTTCATATCAAAAAAAAAAAAAATTACATATTACAAATTTCGTAAGCTACACTTATCACTTATGTCACCGCCCAACATGGAAAAGCACACCCAACATTTAAGGAAATCAAAAGCAAATATAGTCCCCAGCCGATCTCAAGACTTTGAGCACCTCTCAAGAAACATGACATAAAAATGCTACGCAGCCAACATTTATTTTGGCGAATCAAGAAAATAGTACGAGGAGTATTTATAACGAAACCGCTTTTGCTCAGTTTTGTGGTTGATAGGAGGACAGGTTCAGGGCGGGGGCGCGCGGGTTTAACGCATCGTCTCTCTCTTTTACTCTCTCTCTCTCTCCGTCTCCCTCTACATGGCAGCGACAAGTGATGTAATTCCGTGCGATAAAACAGACCACATCTGGACTACTAACCACCAGAGCCAGTGCCAGACCCAGAGACATGCAATGAATTCTCCATTTATGGCAGACAGCCTGGCTGGCCATGCAATGGAGATTACGAGCGCGAGGCAATCGTATGTAGAGCACTAGGAAATGTTTGGGAATGTGTGATGCAAGTGGCAAAATAAAACCAATAATGGCATAGGATTTTTCTGAAAGCATCTTCCCATGAGCAGGCAGGCAGCAGCATTTCGCAAAAGGTTCGTTGACAGTGACAATGCACACAGCTGCTCAGCTGCCTCCTCCTCAGGCGGCGGCTTAAAGTTCAAAGGTGGCCCCCACAGCAGCCAAACCAGGCACTTGGCTGACAAATTGCCAGAGCTTCAACTAGAATTGCCCCGCTTACATAACGCAGTTTGCTTTATGAAAATGCCTTAATTAGGCGGCAAGTGAACTGCACCACCCGTGGCCATTTCACTTTGGCGCACACTCAACAAGACGGACAGACGGACAGACGGATGGACGTACCGATTGGCAGGTGGAAAAGTAAAAGTTGAACTTTTGCTTTTATTTATTTATGTTTATTGTTATTGTTAATGTTACGGTTGCTTGTGACTATTACTCAATGACCTCAATTACGATGACGACGGACAAAGCAGGAATCCAGCTTAGAGATAATGCGTATGAGTGGCAGTAGCAGTTGACATTCAACCAAAGCTGACTAAGATCATCTTTGAATGTGTGTGTGTGTGTAAGTGGGTATGTAAGTAAATGGCAAACTGGCTGCCAAAGAGTAGCATCTTCATTTACTTTCAAGTACTGCTAACTGAAACAGAAAGTCCACTTTAGCTATGGAGTGCAGCTTGGCAATTGTATGAAATCCTAAAAAATATTTTAATATTTTTAACAGGGGATAATAGGAATGCCGGATATTTAAAAATTAGCTATATGTATCGAAAATCTTTCAAATAAACAAATCCTTTAAGGCTATTAAGATGTAATCTGACGCGTATTAATCAGAGTTCAGAAAAAAATAGCGTTCTTACTTTTATACCCAGTCCGTTCTGAGTTTTTCCGTTCTTAAAGGAAGCCCACGAAAAGAGGGGGGATAATACATTTATTTCCATTATATTTTGACGTTTTTTGACGGATTGTCTTTAGGGGGATTTGAACCCACGACCTCGGCGTTCTAAACGAATGTCTTAACGCTAGGCAACAGGGCTTGTTGCTGGCAGAGAATCTAAATGCTAAGTTAAGCACTTCGTTTTTAAGCTCTTCATTCTTTTCTATGATTTTGTCGCTGTCTCTCGTGTGAGCTTAATAGTCATTTGGGTTAAGATTTGAGGTTCAGAATTGAAGTCCCAGAACAAGGTAAAGTTAAAACAAGTTACTGTTATCAACCTAATTCTTCCGTTACGGTTCCGGTTATAAGAATAAAACATCAATTTGACAAAGCATGCAGACTAAAAGCAGTCCTATTTGGAATCTCATTTATTTAGTAAAGAACTTAGTTCAAATTTCTTATACAAAAGTATTTTCGCCTATTTTCAAGTTCAACACAATAAGTTTTAGAATTTGATGCTTCCAGCAGGTCAAGAAAAAACTCAGTTTCTTCATCTTGACCTCGAGCCAGCAAGCTTCAAATTCTTCAAAGAAAGGTCGTAACCAACAACTCTACAATAAAATTTAAATAAGAGGTAAGAAAGCATTTTATTCTAAATGTTCTGTTAAGTTTGATGAAATAGATAAATAAACATAAGTCCACCTATTTGTCGTTATGTACCCTCATAAAACCAAGGTTTATTCTCAGAAATGACATCTTAATCGAGATTTTAATTATATCTAAATAGCCTAAAGGCTATTCCTTATAAATTTTACTTCTGAATACATACACGTTGAGCGAATGTTACTTGTATCGGTGGTACTACTAGCACATAATTCAAAAAGATCTGAAAATATTGTTGAACTATTTCCACCATTCTAAAATGCCTACCTTGTTACCTTGTTAAGCAATCTTTTTTGTTGAAGAAACATATTTAATGAAGATGTCAGATTATTGCTAATTAGAGTTCTTTAGTTACCTCACAGCAATTTTCCGACCAAATTGATTTTGGGCTTTTTTCTCTCTGCTAATTCAATCGAATTATAACAATTTAAGTTATTTTCTTGTTATATCACAGATCAAAAAAATATTTCACATAGTTACCTATGTTACCTATCATCATTCTCGAACAATTATTACCCAGCCAGCAATTTAGCAAACGTTATGCAAACCAAGCTTAAAGTAAGATTGCTTTTGCAAGCGTTGTCGTAAGGCAGCCTACCACATTTATAAAACACTTGCTAAAGTAAGCTATTTGCGTATGTCGTTTCGGCGACCGAGAGAAATTTCGTGCTCACTCTCTCTCGCTCTCATCGCAAAACTTCTGATCTTTTCGTGCTACGCAGCTGCAGCTGGCAAAGCAGACAAAAAAAGGGAACCTTGAGCAAAGGCAAGAAAAAATGTGTATCTCATTCTCGCTGTCTTTCTTGAAGGCGAACAAGTGAAAATTTTTTCTTTAAAAAAAAGTAAATGCGGGCTTAAAATTATTTAATGTCAGCAGCAATAATATTAGGAAAAATTAAGAAAGCAGATTATATACGATTGTCAACATCAAGTGCAAGAAAATTTACTGCGGATGCATTCGAGCCTTCACTGTCGCCACTGCTATTCGTCGTAAGTAACAATGGTTACTTACAGTTTAAAGTTAACTATTTACATTTATATTTAAATTCTATAACACAGACTTACACTCTCATATTAAGGAAGAAAGAGGCCAAACGCTAATTTAATTTAATTTTAATTTTTGAATAATTAAAATAACCAACCAGAACAATCACAAAATAAATGTTTAAAACGCTTTCTTATTTCACTTACAATACGCGTTTTGTAACCGTATTTACAAAGCTTGTGGAAAGCTTATAAAAATTAATTATAAAACATGTTTTGCAATCGACTTTTTGAAGCTTATAAAGATGGGTGCGTTTCGATTATAAAACGCTTACTTTGATGCGTTTTATAAATGTCACAGCAGCTTATATTTCAACGTTTACAAAACGTGTATTTTTATATGAAATTGTTTGCTGGGTACCAGCATCCGAACAAATTGACACTGTGATATTTCTTTTATGTTATGTTAAGATTTTGGTTAGCTGCACTCTCGTTCGCTCTCTTTCCCTGGGTCCCAATGTAGCAATGTATGGATGTAAAATGTTCATTGTACATTAGACCATACCTGCGTTGATTTTGTAAAAGGTCTCTGCCCAAATTTAAAGTTCAAAGATATCTAAACTTAACATAAAATAAAATAAATTTCGGTTTATCGAAACTTTTACTTCTTCTTCTTTCTGGTGACATGTCCTAACTAGCGCAGCCGCTGTTGCTTAATGCGCTTGACCAGACAGGTGTACCCATTGAGCTCATACAGATCAGTATTATTTCGAATGCGGTAATCATCGCCAACTTTTAAAGGTCCTTAAATCCTCTGAAGAATTTTTCGTTTGAACACACCAATCGCCGTTTCATCCGCTGCTGTCATTGCCCATGCTTCTGCGCTGTATTGCAGCACTGGCATTGGGTTGATAAGCGGTTTGTATAGTTCTAATTTTGTTCTTCGCGTGAGGTCTCTGCTCTTAAACTCCCTACTTAGCCCGTAGTAGCATCGGTTTGCAAGAGTGATTCTTCGTCGGATTTCCAGGCTGATGTTGTTGTAGCTGGTTATCGTCGTTCCGAGGTAGACAAAATCCTCTACAACTTTAAAGCTGTACTCTCCCATGTAACAGATTGTCCAAGGCGCAAGGACTTTTTTTCCGCGTATACTAGGTATTTCGAAACTTTTACTACACTCCTGCCCAAAAATTATACGACACCCCGAAAATTTTAGTTTCGACCCTCCTTAGACCCGAATGGGAAAGCATAATACAACGAAATCAAGTATGCAGAATGAAAGCTTATTGAATTCTGCTTAAAATGTGATATTCTTATCTCTGATAGCATCTCGCGTTTTCAAGTAGCGGTTAAAAAAGCAAAAAGTTCGATTTTTGACATGTCTGCAAGTGTATCAAAATTATACGACACATGTCAATTTGTTGGATTTAGTTAATAGTCTATTCTTAGAACGGTATATAAACAACATTTAATAATTAATAGAGCCACATTGAGCCTTTGCTACCTCGAAAAGTCTCTTAGGCCTTGAATTGTAAGTACATTTTGGTCTAAAAGAGACTATTGAGTCAAAATTTCGCTTTTGAGGCTTTCAACTTTCTCAAATTTGTTGTAATTGACGTTAGCACGCCTGGCTAACATACCTACAATGTTCTCAATTTGGTTTAGGTCAGGGGAGCACGCTGGCCATTCCAAAACATTTATATGGCGATCACTTATGAAGCGCTGGGTCTCTCTGCTCTTGTGCATAGATGCATTATCCTGCATAAAAACAGGATATCTTTCCATATTTTTTTCAAAAAATGGCAGAAGACGATCCTGCAATACTTTTTGTATTCTCCACTGTTCATCCTGCAGCTTGTGAAGCACAGATCAAGCGTTCCCGACGCATGAAAGGCTCCCCAAAACCATTCTGGATCCGCCTCCGAAATTGCGTTTGGAAAACATAAGTGGATCCTTACGCAAATCTCTCCAATAGTGCCGAAACCCATCTGGGCCGTCAAGATTACATTTTTTGTCATCAGAAAAAATTATCTAAATAAAAAATATTGAAAAAATCTGTAAAAACAAAATAAAGTTAAAATTTTCATGCCGAGGCACAGTTTCTCTCCAAGTTTTTTTCCACAAATTGAAGTCGTTCTGTTTTGTTGTGCGGCTTTAAGGACGGATTCTTTTTTAAGACTCCTCTGACAATGCACTCCGATGATTATTGCATCCGCCAAACAGTCATCCATGACACAGGCTTACTGCAACATGCGGCTAGTGTGGAAAATGGATCAAATGAATTGCAAGCTTTAAGTATTATTCGACGTTTTTCGCGGTCAGACAACTTGGCTTTTTCTTCAAGAGCTAGCTTCACACCATATTCATCCGGATTGTTCAAAAATTTGGTGATAACACAACGTGTTCGACCGATTTTCTGCGATATTTCGCTTACATTAAAGCCAACATCGTTGTAGGCTCTTATCCTTCCCTTTTCCTTGTCGGATAACAAACGCCTACACGGCATTTTACTACAAATTCATTAAATTGTTAGCAGATATATAAAAAAGTTAATTGAAACCAAATCTTTCTCTTCAGCCGCAATATTTGAAATATGTCGTATAATTTTGATACACTTGCAGACATGACAAAAATCGAACTTTTTGCTTTTTTACCGCTACTTGAAAACGCGAGATGCTATCAGAGATAAGAATATCACATTTTAAGCAGAATTCAATAAGCTTTCATTCTGCATACTTGATTTTGTTGTATTATGCTTTCCCATTCTCTACGAGGGTCGAAACTAAAATTTTCGGGGTGTCGTATAATTTTGGGCAGGAGTGTAGTAGAGGAAAACCCGACATTATCCCAGGCCTAAACAGAAACTTATAAAAATCAATGCAGGTCACTAAACCCATATATGTAGAAACTTATAAAGTTAAATCCATGAATAGTAAAATCTTCCATTTTACCAATAATTAATAGGCAGAGTTTCTATATTATATTGGTTGGTCTGTCCAACACGGTCACGGTTATATCCGTTTCTTGTACAGTTAAGATAATATTTAGTCCAACGAAATTGGTTTAGAACTGCTAATCCCTGTTGTAAGGTCTCGGTATCTCGAGTTAGAACAGATTATTCCTAATTGGTGTACTTAATTATTTGTCTCCAAGTCCAATTTGGAGGTGATCTTATCGACACAAAGCATAGCTATTTCTCTATGCTCTACTGATCTCGGACTGAAATATGCTTTTAAATTCCTTCATTGATTCAAAATCCTTTCGTTTGCGATCCCACCACTTCAACAACAATACCTTGGTGTGTAAAAGATCCGGCGTTAATGTGGTGTCTTATAAAGATTTTCAATAAAATAATCTATAGAGTAACCAATTTTCAAGCCGATATGGAGCAGAGATAAAATGGACTATTCCGATCAACTCTGTTAGCATAATATACT
>JAEIFU010001265.1:0-75102 GCA_018904235.1 Lordiphosa stackelbergi
ACCACCCTAAAATATGTTGCATACTTTTTTGGATGATCACACTCAGAACCGGGAACACTGTTAAACATGTTTTTTCATGAGTAACGGTATCTCCAAGTCGGTTAGAGCCGACTTTAACTTACGCTCTCGTTTTTCAACGAGCTCTTTAAAAATTCATCATTCTGAGTAAAACTCCGCGCAATGAAGTTGATCTTTTGTCAACATATAAACGTTTCAAATAGAAAAAAATACTATGGTGGGCGGTAAAGCACTAACTGATGTCGAAAAAGGCCAAAATAATAGCTTTTAAGGAGTGAAATCTTACGTACAGGCAAATAGCTGGAAAAAATTGGAATAAGCTAAAGTGTTATATGCAATTTACTTGAAAACCCCTCAAGTTATGGGAATAACATGAACGACCGCACCAAAAAAACATTTTCACGTACTGCAGAGCAACGAATTGTTCAAAAAGCTTCATATATACACCGTTTAGCTTCAAAAATCATTTAAAAATACAAAAAAACGAAAGTATCGAAACGGTACGGAGAGTGATCCATAAATCTAAATATCTAAGAAGATTAAAACTAAAAAACCCACCACTTAATACCCAACGTAAAGATTCTCGTCAAGTTTTTGCTCGAAATTATATGACTTGACATGTCCCATATTATCAGATGGTACGCCACACCACAACACCCATCTCACGGCCATGGTGGCGGGACAGAAAGTGTTCTTCTTATCAAATATCATGGAAATAATAGGAAAACCCATAATTTCCATACAAGTTGAAACGTTTCTTAACTAAAAACTCCACGGTATGCCATTCCTTCTTTCGAGTCAGATAATTTCGAGGTTGTATAAGTTGTATATTCGCGTTAAAATGACAAACAGTTCTTTCTATGCTGCCTGCTCTCCGAAATCACAGGGACAAAGTATAACAGACACGCTTACTGTCTCGACAAAATACTTGATTTTGTTTTTCTTGTGTTTTTTGTTTCATAGTCCTTACCAAAGACTCTAGCACTCGCAAGCAGTGATGCCAATATTTTTCCGAAAAAAAGTACGAAGAACAGGACCAAAAGTTTTATTTATATTTATTCCATAATTTTAAGGCATCTTCAATGCCTTCTACAAGGACAAATAATTTTATTTATGTTTATTTATTTATTCAATAATTTTAAAGCATCTTCAATGACTTCTACCATCCACCACTTCTGATAAATATTTATCCGGAAAATTGTAATTGTGGCATAACAATTTATGCCGACGCAATCCGAATCTAGAGATAAAGTACATGTAAAGATACAGCTGTGAAAATAATAATAGCACCACCACCAAAAGCAATTTTTAAATAGTTGCCCAACTCACATTTTTAACATTAAGGAAACTTTGAGCACATTTTTAGAAAGGGAAGACTTACAAACCTGGGAATAAAAACAAAAACCATATTTTTTTAACGTTTTTAAGTTATTTAAGGAACTTTATTGAAATTGATCAAATTAGGCGAACAAAATAATAGCACCACTTTTCAGAAAAGGATTGAAAATTAAAAAAATTAGTTAACCATTTTGAACTATTAATACAAAATCTATATTTATCATTTAATATTTAATACAGTGTCCTTTATTGGCAATAACAGCTTCTGACAACTAAGTCCTGGCATCATTCTAGGGGAATTTTAGACCAGGACTCTTCAGTTTCTTCCCAAAGTGATCTGATAGTGGTTGGCTTGGAAGCAGCAACTGCCTTCTTGACGTCAGACCACAGATTCAGGTCAGGCGACTGAGCAGGCCACTCCAAAACGTTCACAAAGTTTGCCCTGAACCATTACTTTGCTTTTTTGCTGGTGTGTTTGGGGTCATTGTCCTGTTGAATGACCCATACGAGCTGCATTTCGTATTCTACTAAGAGTACCATTACTGTCTCCATGATATTTACGTACACGTGCTGATCCATGATGGTTTTATCCAATGTATTGAACCTTCTCCATAGTAAGAAAAGCAAGACCATACCATTACACTACATCCTCCGTGCTTAATGGTTTTTGTGGTGTACTGGGGTTTGTATTCGGTGTTCCTTGGACGTCTAACATATATTTGAGATCCTTTTCCACCAAACATAACCACTTTGGACTCATCTGACCATAGAATATTCCTCCATTGTTAGGATGTTCAAGTTGCATGATCCCTGGCAAACTTCTTGCGCTTAGTAAAGTGTGTCGCGTTTAAAAGCGGTACATTTCTTGGGCAGCAGATTTTTGGGTTATGTTGCCTAAGATATCTGCGAACTGTTTGGTCGATCGCATTTAATTTCAGCTCTTTTTTAAGGTGGGCAGCAGGCTTGAAGGGATCCTTCTTGCTATGACAAATCAGTTTTTTGACTTGAAGAGGTGTTACGATCTTTTCTTCATAGTTTAAGGCGTTTTTAATCATTTTATTAAAGCATCCTACCAATTGACCAACTTCTCTGCAAGGTTTTTCCGTCTAATATCAATTTTTTGATAAGATCGCGCTTCTAATGATTATAAATAACTTTTATGAAGAAAAAAACAAAGATCTTTTTTTAAAAAAATAATAACTTGTTTTTTCTACAAAGGTAATTCCGAAAAATATACGGGGGTTCACTTAAAAAAGGCAAATGGTGCTATTTTTTGGGCATTTTGGGGCAAAAAATTAATTAAATATTTTTTTACCTGTAAACCCATTAAAAATGGGTAAAAGGGGATAATGAAGTTGTGCAAATGTATGTAACAGGGAGAAGGAAACATCTCCGACCCTATAAAGTATATATATTCTTGATCAGCATCAATAGCCGAGTCGATTTAGCCATGTCCGTCTGTCCGTCTGTCCGTCTGTCCGTCCGTCCGTCTGTCCGTCTGTCTGTATGAACGCGTCGATCTCAGAGATGGTAAGAGATAGAGGTTTGACATGTATGGGACAAATGCTTCTTTTATCTGTACGCAGATCAAGTTTGTTTCAAATTTTGGCCACGCCCCCTCCCGCCCCCGCAATTTGGAAAAAACGTTATATCTCCCACAGTTTTGAAGATAGACGATTCGTACTTTCTAGAGATAGTTAGTCATTAGCAAAATAAATCGATTTGCCGAAGAAATGATAAAGATCGGATAAACGGTTCACAAGTTATGAGCAAAAAAGCGAACCAAGCCCCCACGCTACCACCTCTCCCACCCTAAAAAAAATGTTGCATATTTTTCGGATGGTCACCCTAAGGAACGCAGGAGCACTGTTAAACATGTTTTTTTTATGAGAACCGGGTTTATCGAAGTCGGTTAGAGCCGATTTTAACTTACGCTCTCGTTGTCATTTGTACAGGGTATATTGAAGTCGGGCTACTCGACTGCAACGGTCTTACTTGTTATACCCTGTACCCATTAAAAATGGGTAAAAGGGGATCATGAAGTTGTGCAAATGTATGTAACAGGGAAGAAGGAAACATTTCCGACCCCATAAAGTATATATATTCTTGATCAGCATCAACAGCCGAGTCGATTTAGGCATGTCCGTCTGTCCGTCCGTCCGTCTGTCCGTCTGTCTGTATGAACGCGTCGATCTCAGAGATGGTAAAAGATAGAGGTTTGACATGTATGGGACAAATGCTTCTTTTATCTGTACGCTGATCAAGTTTGTTTCAAATTTTGGCCACGCCCCTTCCCGCCCCCGCAATTTGGAAAAAACGTTATATCTCCCACAGTTTTGAAGATAGACGATTTGTATTTTTGAGAGATAGTTAGTAATTAGCAAAATGAATCGATTTGCCAAAGAAATGATAAAAATCGGATGAACGGTTCAGAAGTTATAAGCAAAAAAGTGAACCAAGCTCCCCGCTAACACCCCAACAACCCTAAAAAAAAGTTGCATACTTTTCGGATGGTCACCCTAAGGAACGCAGGAGCACTGTTAAACATGTTTTTTCATGAGTCACGGGTTTATCGAAGTCGGTTAGAGCCGACTTTAACTTACGCTCTCGTTGTCAATTGTATAGGGTATATTGAAGGCGGGCTACTCGACTGCAACGGTCTTACTTGTTGTTTATGGGGAATACTAAACAATATAAAAATAATCAAAATTTTAAAAAATCGCAACAGTAATGGCATTATTTCTTATCAAGAACAAAATGTGTTGTAGTGGTGCTATTATTTTTTTCGCAACTGTATATCAGTAAAATACCCTCTGCAAGGAGAATACAAATTAATTAAATTGTTCAATTTTCCAATACATTAGTTTAGTTTAACATTCAATCAGTACTCTAAAGCTAAGTTCACACAGGCAAATATTTTGACAAATTTTTAAGAAATTTTGTCTTAATAGCGATAATTGCACATTTTTCAGGACTTAAAACATAAACTATGGTTCCACTCACTTATAATTTGATCAAATATGGCCAAGAGGTTCACCAATTTGATAAAAGCTAAAACTTTCAAAAAATTTGTCAAATTATTACCCTGTGTGAACTTAGCTTAAGAGATTTAAGGCTCTAAATAAGCTTAACAAAAACATTATTTCTAGGTAGGTTAGTTTAAGATAGCTTTGTTTCTATATATATCAGGGCAAGGGGTATACTAAACAAGGCATGGAGCAAAGAATATTAGAGACAAAGGTTGCTCAGTCGACACCGCTTCTGTCAGAAAATTGTCAGCTGTTCGCTCTCATTTACGCTCTCTAGATCAGCGATGGCCAGCGAGAGCGAGGCCAAAAAGTAAGAGTGTATTAGTGTGCGAAAATAAAGCTCCATGAATCTGCTTCGACCTAATCTCTTCGAACTCTGTTGAGCGAATGACGCCTTTCTGCTCTTTTGGTCTCAGCTTCGGCAAGCGCTCGGGTTGTGTACATGTGAATAGCGAAATATTTTCGGCCCCGGGATGCCACTAAGGGCCATCGCTGCTCTAGATACTTTTTGGTCAGCTGTTCGCTCTCTCTGGATACATTTGGGTTATGGTCGTCTCCCTCTAACCACAGTGATTTCCTACTGGCACTTTGAAAATTGAGAGGCAGCGCAAACGTTCTCTCTAATTCTAAATGCTCCATGAACAAGGTAGTCGCCCTCGCTCTCTCACAACTCCTTATATTTGTGTCAAAGAGAGCGAGAGCGGAGATGCTTCACACTTACAACACTTGCTAATGCCCATATGACACTTGCCGATATTGGTGACCGAGTGTATCGGCCAATAATTAAAACGAGACAACGCCAGCGAAAATAGGACAAAAGATAATTAAGTGTTAGATGTCGTCACACATAACTTTCGATGAAGGATTCTTTAACTATTCGCATCAAAAGAAGCGTTTACCATCATACATTGGCGTGTTATTGTTTTCGTGGGGAACAATATTGGCGGCCAATATGAGAACTGCTTTGCCGGCACTCTGCTTGCAGTTGACATTAGGGGCCAATTTCTCATATACACCTCTCGCTTGCTTTGGTAAAAATTTTATACAAGGGGTCTATAGCTCAACTCTTCTTTCACAATATTGGCAACCAATATCGGCAAGTGTCATATGGGCATAACTGACTGAACCTTAACAAGTTGTCAAGAGAGCGAGTTCGCCTATCTTGTTTAGTAGACCTTGTATCAGGGTCTCTCTAACACACAGTGATGCATGACTTCGGCAAGCATTCGGTGTGAGTTGTCGAGTATGTTCGTCCCCCAGGAGCTAAGGCTGGTGTACTGTGTTCTATATACTGTCCTGTTCTTAATTCCACTGCGGTTTTCGTATAAAGAGCTTCCAAACTACCAAATTCTAATATAGGTTTTTTTGAGTGAATTTTAAATATAAAGAATAATTTGTAATTCTACAACGAATCCTTATCTTTCTAGTCCACCCATGCAAAATTCCCATCCTTGTCCAGTTTGGATGATTTTCCCAGCACCGGCAGCTCTCCATTGTTGGCCCTGTACAGGCCCTGCTGGCTGAAAGCATCTCTGGTGTGAACGGACTTTTGTCGACGGCTAAACACATTTCCCAATTGCTGGGATGGTGTTTTCGGTGTCAGTTTAATATCCTGCTCCATTTGTTCACTACTCGAAGCCTTCTTTCCGGTCACCTGCTCCAGATAGGATTGCCATTGGTATAGCTTGTCCTCCGCCGCCCTTAATTGATCGATGCTACGTTCGTGCCCGGGATTCCTGCCAATTGGCTGAACATTGGCCATCTCCTTAAGATCTATTTTAATAGGTGCCAGGGCGGAGATGGCGCGGGACAAACCAATCTGTGAGTGACGTATGCGATGCTCGGTAAGATCTGCGCCCAGCAGCTCCTCATGCGGATCCATGCGTATGGGAATGATTTTATTGATCACATACAGAAGCAGACAAGTGGAGCAGATGCCCCAGCTGGCCAGGCAGAAGACCGACAACGTCTGAATGCCCAACAGATACCAGCCGCCGCCTTTAAACAGGCCGCTGCGTCCTTTGGTGGTGACCAGTGGAATGGGATTATCGGCAAATAAGCCGACCGCAATGACACCCCAAATGCCACAGACTCCGTGTACAGCACTGGCGCCCACCGGGTCGTCCACGCCCATGCGATCGAACAGTGGCATGGCCAATACGCAAAGCAATGAGCCCAGAGCACCGATTATCAAAGCCTCCCAGGCCCGATACAGAAAACAGCCAGCAGTGATCGAGACCAGGGATCCTAAAACACCGTTGATCAGATCCATGATGTCCAAGCGGCCATCGTGACGCCAAAAGGAAAAGCTACAGACATGGATGAGTGACTTTTAATTGCTCTCTTCATTCTACTTACTTGTACTTACATGGAGCTCACAAATCCCCCCCCAAAGGAACCCATCATGGTCATTACCGCTGCTCTCGCTGCATATTGCCACTTAGCTCCACTTACTCCATATGTGCTGCCAGAATTGAAGGCCAACCAGCCCCACCACAACACAAACAGACCCATGCAGGCATTCACAGGATTACCCAGGGGCAAAGGATCATAGCCCTCGGCATAGCGTCCGAGTCGTGGACCCAGCATGGCTGCTGAGGCAAATGCAGAGGCACCTCCTATCAAATGTACGGGTCCACTGCCTGCTATGTCCACCGCCCCGAGATTGTTGAGGAAACCATGTTCGCCCCACACCCAGCCAGCCGGAATGCAATACACAGCCGTATTGAGGAAGGAGAAGACGCAGTAAGCCTTGAAGTTGCATCTGCAAACAGAAATAAAGCATTCATTGACAGCATTAAAAGCAAGAACGCCTTGCACTCTCAGTTTTGTGTTGTGAAAAGAATAGGAATGCACAATTCTTGCATCACACAATTAAAGAATTGTAATTTAATTCTGTCATCTTATTTTGGTTAAGGATTGTTTGATAAATCATCATCAGACTTAAATTTGCGCTGGAATTTCAGTAAAAAGATCCGCTGTTTTCGCTCAAAATTTTATTCAGTGACAAGGCAAATTTCTGGTTAAATAAATACGTAAACAAACAAAGTTGTTCAATTTGGGATAATGCGCAAACCCGGAGAGACTCTCGAACTACTGTTACATCCACAAAAATGCACTGTTTGGTGTGGTTTATAGGCTGCAAGAATCATCGATTCGTATTTCTCATACTTATTTTGCATTCCTGTCCTGTCAACTGGCCACCTAGATTATGTGATATCACACCACTGGTGTAATATGGATCTTAATGGATCACCCTTTATAATAAAGTGTGGAAGGCACGCGACAATTGTCTGATTGATACTTTGACTCTGTGTTGATGGTCGGTTACTAGAGGGTTTCTTAATCTCTATCCTCTCGCTCCCACCAATCGCGTTCGTGTTTGTAGCACTACTTACATAGCTTACTAATGGCGATCGTTACCTAATCGCTTTACAAGTAAGTACTGCAGTAAGTACCTACGATAGCGTACCGACCATAGTACCGACCATACTATAGTAAACGACGCACAGTGGCCGGTTTCGCTGATTTAGCGTTTCAAAAATAGTAACTTTTAAACGGAAAAGATATTTTAAAAAAATAATTTGGAGGTGGATAAAAAATTTTGATATTTTTTAAAAAATTAAAAAAAAATATTTTTATTTAAAAAGAGAGACAGGAATGATTTTATAAAAAATAATTTTTTATAATTGAAAAAATTTTTTTTTTTTTTTTTTTTTTTAAAATTAATTATTTTATATTTTTTTTTTTAAAATTTTTTTAAAAAATTTTTTTTTTTTTTTTTTATTTTTTTTTTTTTTGGTGGATAATTTGCGACCCCCCCGGAACCCCAATGACCAGTGTTGCCAACTTTAATTGAGCAAAAAAAGCGGTTTTTAGTGGAAAGAGAGTCGAAAAAAGCTGATATTTTGGGCAAAAAAGCTGAAAAAAGCCGATGTTTTCAGTGTTCTTTTTAAACATTTTGGATAAAAAGTTCGTAGTTTCATCAATTTCATGGTGATTTAGATGATTTTCATAGGCGTTCATTGTCCCAATTAATTTTAAATATTTATGGGGCACTTGATAACACTAGTTTACAGCATTTCCGATCCCGACCATTTGACAGTCATTTCATATGTAAATGCCTTCGCTGAGTCCAAAAATGCAGTCCAAAAATGCAGTTTAAAAAAATGTTTAATTTAATGCAAAGTTGCCGATAAAAGCCTTTATAACGCCTAAGTCAAGCACCGGATTACGAAGTGGTGTATGAATGAATGATAGGGCGTTCAATTTCCTTCCAAGAAATTACTATTTCATAATGAATGAACTGATACTGAAGATATACACATTTTCCTAAAGGTACTTTTTTTAGAACATAAAAACTAGCCTTTCCGCGATTTCTCGAAAACGGCCCCACTAAAAAAATCGTGGTATGGATTTTTGGACTCCGAGGGGGGACTTACATAAGAAATCGCTACCAAACTTTCGGGATCGCAAAATTTTTATTATTTTGTAAACTAGTGTAATCAAGGCAGCATTTGTTTAATCGACGCAACCCGAATCTGTAAATAAAATACATTTCGATATTGTGTCCCAAAGTGTGGACAATCCTAGACTCGTTTCTAAATTTTTGCGTGCACAAACTGCTTAAGTGATCGATCAAATAAACAGAGCTCCGCCTTCTGCTCCGACGTTTCTGTTGTCACTGCACTAAAGGTTATTTTGTTTTTCTGCTGAAAGCCTCCTTCAGCATTTTTATGTTTTTTGGTTCCGGCATGGGCACGCAGATTACTGAATTTTGCAGTTATAGTGCATTTGCAATGAGAGCAATACACTCTGGTAGCGTCGCTAACATCCTTTCGCAGCCAGATTTTAAATTCCGTGCTGTTGGCTAATTCGTCCCGGCACTTTTACTTATAATCTTATAAGGCATTGTAATGAAATTGCAGTTAAAGATTATAATCTTAATCATTATTATAATCACAGAGATGCAAAACTTAGAGATGGGAATCGCAGTCTGTACATTACGAGTAATCGATGTGTAAAAATCAATATTTAAAATTGTACGTTAAAAAAAAAGCGGGAAAAAAGCAAAATATTTTTAAAAAAAAGCCAGAATTCCCGCAGCCCGCTGTTTACGATTTTTTCCCGCAATTGGACTTCGAATACCTCAAATAATTTTAAAAAAAAATTAAATTTTCTTATTAATTTTTCTTCAGATTTGATGCATCTTTAAAAGGGCAAAAGCCAAATTCCAATCGGAATTTTGTTTTGGTTTTTTTATTTTCCCAAACTTTAATTTGAAACCCAAAAAATATCAAATATCAGTTTGAAAAATTGTTCAACTTTGAACCACTGTAAAAACCAAAATAATTGATCAAATTTAATAAACCGGGCTATCTGGGCTTCCCTTTATTTAATTAAATTAAAGCGGTCAAAAAAATCGACCATCAATTTTTGATTTTTGCAACTCTAAATTCGCCAAACCGACGAAGACGGAACAAACAGAAGAGGTGGCGATAGCCAAATATGACGAATAGAATTATCGCATATTTTTCCGAGACGATATATCGGAAATCGAATATTTTTTGGTCATTTTTATACCCGTTACTCGTTGAGTAAAAACGGTATACTAAAGTCGTGCAAATGTATGTAACAGGCAGAAGGAATCATTTCCGATCATATAAAGTATATATATTCTTGATCAGCATCAACCGCCGACTCGATATAGCCTTGTCCGTCTGTCCGTCTGTCTGTACAAACACCTAGATCTCGGAGACTATAAAAGCTAGAGCCACCAACCTGTCAACTTTGAAGAACTTTATAGCCCTTTCCTTCGAGATCCTCAACAGCATTCCTAAAACCTCGATCAACAACAATTATATCTCTTGGCTAATGCAATTTTAGAAGTCAGTCCAGATCATGTAGTCACTGCTTCATAATTGTTGCGTTATTTACATTGGACTTATATGGTTCTGCCATGTCAAAAACATAACCATTGTTGGTGCAAATTGTAGATGGCTTGCACAGGGGAACTTTCTTCTGACCTGAGCATGATTTCTTTTGCGGATTTGATAGCGGGTATATGTTCCATCGCAAATGATCACCAAATTTATTTGCCGTACCAATAAATCTAGATTCAGCATTCAACCCAAAGATTGCTAATACATCATTTTTAAAAGCCGTTGCTACTTCCTTTACATATTGAGAAACCATTTGCGGCTGGGTTTTTCCAAATAGATAAGCAATTGTTTCGTTGCTGTTGACAAGTTTCATCTTGGATAAAAATTTTATTAAAGCCTGTTCCTTTTTACGACCAGACGAATTTCTCATTTTGGGTAAAGATTCCATCAGTTGTTTTAAATGCTCCCAGTTAAGACCTATATTTTTCCAATTTTTGAAGTTTTGTAATTCATTGTAATCATATGTTTTTGCATGTTTTGAATAGTTAACTAGTCGAACTGTACATACCTGTAAAATACGAAAGTTGGCTATCATTTAACTACTTGAAGGTTTTCTTATCCACTCTTCATTTGAGCAATTCAGCAATTTCCGATTTTGGAACGGTACTGAAGCTGCAGTAAGCAGTCCGATTATTTAAGTCTTTTTCGAAAAACTTGCTTTATATGCAAGGTTCAAGTCAAGGATCATCAAGCCTGCCGATATGCTGATAAATATATTTAAAACAACTGATGAATGTACCATTATCAACGAATATAGTGGTGAAGATCAAAACCAAATTTAAATATTAAAATATATACATATATTTTAATGTTTTTTATTAATTTGACCTTGTTGCACCACTTTTAAAAATCTGACTTTTTATTCCCGTTACTCGTAGAGTAAAAAGGGTATACTAAAGTCATGCAAATGTATGTAACAGGCAGAAGGAATCATTTCCGACCATATAAAGTATATATATTCTTGATCAGCATCAACAGCCGAGTCGATTTAGCCTTGTCCGTCCGTCCGTCCGTCGGTATGAACACCTATATTTCAGAGATGGTAAGAGATAGAGGTTTGACATGTATGGAACAAATGCTTCTTTTATCTGCACGCAGATCAAGTTTGTTTCAAATTTTGGCCACGCCCCCTGCCGCCCCCGCAATTTGGAAAAAACGTTATATCTCCTACAGTTTTAATTTAAGACGATTGCACCTTCTAGAGATAGTTAGTAATTAGCAAAATGAATCGATTTGCCAAAGAAATGATAGAGATCGGATGAACGGTTCTCAAGTTATGAGCAAAAAAGAGAACAAAGCCTCTCCCACCCTGAAAAAATATTGCATACTGTTCGGATGGTCACACTAAGGAACGCAGGAACACTGTTAAACATGTTTTTTCATGAGTAACGGGTATATCGTAGTCGGTTAGAGCTCGTTAACCAATAGACCTATTGACTTGAAAATTGGCACACATACCCTCCCAGATAATAGCTACCATCCCTGCACTCAAAAAAAGTTGTCATCACATCGACACAATTTAGACATCAATTTGAAACTATTGAGTATCGAATTCTGTCTAATACTCCAGTATCAAATTGACATCTTCGAAAGTATTAACATGATATTTCGAGGATTTCAAATTGATACTAACGTGTATCAGGTTGAAACTTTATTGTATTAATTTTTAAGTATCAATTTGACACTAGGTCTTATTAATTTAATAATACAACTATCAAACTTTTTGTTCCATTTTGATACTAGCTTTTATTAATTTAATATTTTTTCTTATCTTTGTACTATAAATTCAGTTCATTA
The DNA here is from genome assembly GCA_018904235.1 of Lordiphosa stackelbergi. NCBI lineage: Eukaryota > Metazoa > Arthropoda > Insecta > Diptera > Drosophilidae > Lordiphosa > Lordiphosa stackelbergi. Next base: position 12,125 of record JAEIFU010001265.1, read on the forward strand.
TAATCTGCCATTAAAATTAAAACAAAACATTTAAAAAAAATTTTTTAATTTCACACTCTATCAAAATGTAATTTATTTACACTATTAAATTGAATTCGTCAAGTGTGGACACCCCTCTAAATGGAAACATTTGTCTCTCCTCGTGTCCATGCGAATGTTGCTTAACCAGAAGTCACCATTTTGGTATGCCTCTTGCTCGAACCCGTACATCAGAGTTCCCCAGCCATAGACCCTGGGGCACGAACATACTCCCTGTGTGTTAGAGCGAGACACAGTCACATTTTCGCGCGCTCTTCTGGGGGAACCCTGCCGTTTACGCCTTCAAAAACATTGAGTAAAATCGCGAAAAACGCCTGTTTTGCAGCTTTCTTGGTTTCGCACCTCTCTTATTGTACGTTGTCTTGCAAAGCGATGAAACTGCCACAGCAGCATTGTGGCTTGTTGTGTGTCCTGTCTAAAGAGTAACATTTGTTACATATATTTCAAAAAAGACCTGAATACTCAGCTGCTTATACTTACCTTGCAAATATGCGCCATTTGAAATCCATTTATTTATCTTCATTACGTCGTCTGGGAAAGAGTCCTCCATAGCCTTTACTTTTAACTAAGTTTATTTGTTTACACAAAAAGTAAAATCACTAAATGTGACATGTCTAGCATCGCCAGCTGCGACGTTCGGCATGCTTCGATTTACAAAAATGTTTAGTTTTAAATTAATACTTCTGCGCATCAAATAAATATTCGAAGTTTCAATCTAATACTTTCTAGGTTAGCATTGATACAAAAAAAATGATACTAGTTTCAGTTTCGATTTGAGACAACGTGTATCAGCGTGTATTGATACACATTTTTTTTGGGTGTAGGTCTATTAAAAAGGGCATAAACAGGCTCGGACATGTTAAATCTCAGGACGCTCTAATGTAAATCAATTATGACCAGAGATTAAAACCGTAACCGAAACCGCTAAAAACCTATAGATTTTGCTTCTTATAACGGTAACCCTATAACCTTTATAAACATAACCGGTTATCAGTACCGAAACATAAACAAATGAACGGGTTAATTTTACTACTAGTAAAAATTTCGATCTATTCTCGATTAAAAATTGGCAGCGTATGTATTATTCGCCGTATTGTTCCGGCTAACCAAAATCTTTACCTTCCTTATCTTTCCTCATATTTGTTATTACACTGCCAATTTGTTCAAATGAAAACGTAAGCATAAGCTGAGATTTTAAAATTTATAGTTGAATCATGAAATTCATAGTAGATTATCATTTTTCGTATATCAATAAATGATATCTGTGTGTTCTCATCTTGCGTAAATGAAACATGATAAAATAGTACTTCTGCTTGTTGCTATGTTTTAAATGAGAATAGTTTGTCAAATTCCTAGTAGAATCATCATCTCATTGTGATGTAAGAGAAAAATGTTTTTGGCAAGCCGTCATCTTGACAGTTTAGTGCCGGCTATATGACAAGTTGCCCTGTGAACTTGACAGTGGATGAAAGAGAGGAATGAACTGTTTTTATTCGCGTTTCGTTTCTTGACAAGTTTGCTTGTGGACACTACTGTTACCCATACACTAAGGTGCGATGTCTCGATCTAAACAATCATTTACGGGAATTAAAGTGATATTTTATACCAATAACCGTAACCGTAACCAAAACCCGAAATTGAATAAGAATAATTACATTAGCCCGTACCGTAACCCATATCCCAAAACCGTAATATAACCGTTACCTGAAAAAAGCGATTGGCCAAAATAGTAACGGTAACCCTAACCTTTATTCGCTTCGGTTATAATCTGATTATGATTATATTTAAAATCTTTGATTTTTTTTAGACGGAAAATCAACCAAAACAGACATTAGTAGTAGATGCAAAGAAGAATATGGGAGCTCAATCTCAACAATCACCAGGACAGGGTAATAAGTTGTATTTAAAGCTGTATTTAAGTTTACCGTGTTGTGGCATTGTCATATCTTATTATACCGTGAAGCTCCGTGCCATCGGAAGGCTTGGCTTCGGTTATAAAAAGTATGGTTTCTGAAACCAGGAGCCGAATGACACCAGGAGCCGGGTCTTCCCAAAATCTCTGTCTAACGATTATTGGTTATATCAGAGATTTTAAAGTTTAACTGAATAAGTTTTTTATGCTTTGCTGTTTGAATGCACTATTTTGAAAGATGATGAATTTATAAGGAAATACAAAATTAATATCTTTTGTTTTGCTATGCTTTTTCTATATAGTCAAAAATATCGATATAAATATTTTTGGAATATCCGACAACCCTACAAAGGATTTTTGGTATGACCCACTTATAAACCGCTGAGAATCATTAAATTGAGATCATTGAGAAAATTAATTTTTGAAAAGCTTTTCACAATATTTTTAAATCTTTTTATTAGGGCTGCAAACCTCTTAAACTCTGCAGTATTTTCCCTCCGCAGTTTCGAACCCGTCGATTCGCGGACTGGTTCCTTGACTTATTGAACCTTAGGTATTGTTTCGTAGCAGCTTAATTTGTGAAAAAAACATATTAAATTAATTTATTTTTAAAGAAGACAATTCATTCATGTCCCAGTTCGAGAGACCGAAAAACCCGAAAGCAATTATGCAGGGTTCTGTTCTAAACCGGTTTGCAGCCTTATTTTTTATTTTTCCTTTCTGTTTTTTAGGAAGCCTCGTACTCAGAAAGACAAACAAAATCGACGGTTTAGGTTTGCAGTTTCCGTTTAGGGAGCTTTAAATTAAAATATTTAAAAAAAACACTATTTTCTACGTTCGTGTATATTTTACGGACTTCAGTTCGGATCAGCACTTTGAAATCAATTTAGAATCGGCTAACATAGCCATATGTATATATTCCGAGAATGTACTGCTTGGGTCAAGAATTTTGGTTCTTACCTTCTGCAAACATCGTACACTTACCGCTCCGCCATGGCGCCGCTTACAATTGTGGTTGATGTGGTGGCAAATGACAATTGAAACAGAAATGCGGCAAAAATCTGTCCCATTAGTGCATCGCCCACGGGCGGGTCCAACAAAAAGTCTCCGACTGCTATAAACGGATTCGAGAGTGGTCCACGTCCAAAGCTCATGCCATAGCCAAATAGCCAATAGGTAAATCCGCCCAGCACAATATCAATGACATTCTTCATCATGATATTGACCTCATTCTTGATGGACACACAGCCCGACTCCAGCATGCCGAAGCCCGTTTGCATGGTGAATATTATGAAGGATGAGGTCAACACCCAGTTCGTATCCTCCGTGGAGATATCATAGAGTCCCGGTATCACATAGCTGCTATTACGGGGCACACCCTTGAGGGCTGTAAGTTGGGCAACAGACGAATTCGCGGGCATTCCGAGACGAGCAACCAGGTCACTTGGTCAACGAGCATGGACTGCAGCAGGCAAAAATCCAGATTCCGCTTTGGACTTGGCAAATTGCAAATCGCCAAATGAATAAATGAAGCTAACAAATTACCCGCATTTAAATTGAAATTCAAAGCTAAACTTAATTTCACGTATGCGTGTTGTTTACGCCGGATACTAATTTCATGGTGTCATTTACTGTTCCATGAACTTGGCATTGTTGCAGTTGTTGGTGGTAATTTTCAGTTGCATGTCAACAACATTTTGGAAAACTAATGAGCAAATTTACCATTAAATTGAATTAAATGAATGAACAGCGAGCAACGAAGTGACGAACTTCAGTTTTTGGAAAACTTCAATTCATTCGCTTTCTCTGGGGTTCTAGGGCAAATACATTGGCAGTGTTCACCAGCACGATCTAGTTCGATTTTTGTGCTGAACGAATGTGATGTGCCATCATTATGTCTATTTTTTGTGAACGTGATGGATAAATCTCCATCGTAAAAATTTTATGTTGAATTTGTCTGAATTCGTATCGATGCAAATAACTGTCAACAAAACAAGAAATTTATATAAAAAAAAAATCAAAATGAGTGAGCAGAAGGAGTTTGATTTTGTTAAATGAATTGGGGGACGGCGTGGTTTCGGATGCAAATCATGTAAGCAAATGCAAGAGTCTGGAGACTGTCGGCTTTTCAAAAAGAAGAAACCGCGCACACGTTACCAGTGAGCTGACGGTCAAAAATTACAGGATACACCAGTTTGAAGAACATGTCAGAATATCCCGGACAACTTTTCAGGTACTCTCAGCTTATTCCCATTAAAACAAATCGTTTTTTTTATTACTCTTCAAATACGCAGAGTCTTTTACCAATCTTCTAATTAAAAGCGGTGTCCCTCAATGAGCCAATTACCCATGTATCTTTGGAAAAGAAACTACTGTTTACGGTTTGGTTGCTGGCGAAAAAGGAGTCGTTCTCGTCTGTTACTACGTTTATGCTATGTAATTCACGCTTTCTTCAATTTGCAAAATCAAATTTGTTCCTGTTTATGCAGCTTTTGTAAATTCACAAAATGACCACCTTTTTGGCAGATGTGGCAGCACCAACGCAAACTTAAGTTGTCTGCGCCTCTAGATTTCAACAGGGTGGTAACGCATAAAAGCGGGGATCATCTGTTCAATTGTAAACAAAGGCAAATTGAATTTGATTCCAATGGAGGACATTAAAATATTTTTGATTATATGAGAAAAACGTACAGCACAACTTATGCAGAATGTTCTACAGTGGAGGCATAAGCGAACGATGTCGTTGGTACAAGCCAGACGAGCATTCCAGGCGAAAGGCAGCCTTCTACTCATACAGTATTATTCAACTGCCATAGGAGCGGCTAAAATGTTGAAACATGTTTAGTCTCAATAACAGGAACTGCGTCATTTTCAGATATTTCGTCGTTGACAAATGTTTTGGACTCCGTAGACGTTTCATTACATTTTGAAAGAAGGAGTCAAAATCGTCCACAGATGTGTCGACACCAACAGCCGCTGATACAGGACGCGTCCCAAATAGTTCGTTCAAATAGCTCATTCAGTTCGTTCCACAAGTTTTGTTTTAAGCATCCGAAGCTTAGTTTTTACTTGCTTGCTACATTTGAACATATTTTTTAGCCTTTAAATTGTAGGAAAGAGTTTTTTATATGGCATTGTTTCTTTTAGTTTTCCATCGAGCTGGCTTAATATGTTGTTTATTTATCGTCCGCCCAAAACGATCGCTTGCTCTGAAAATTCATATTTATCTGCTTGAAACTTATTTTTATGTGCGCAAACAATTGGCTAAAATTTATAAACAACTGTCATGGAGCAAAGAATATTAGAGAGAACGTTTGCGCTGCCTCTCAATTTTGCTGGTGCTAAACGATAGTGCCCAAAAAGATACTTATAGTGCCCAAAAAGATACTTCAAAGTGCCAGTAGGAAATCACTGTGGTTAGAGGGAGAAGACCATATCCCAAATGTATCCAGAGAGAGCGAACAGCTGACCAAAAAGTATCTAGAGAGCGTAAATGAGAGCGAACAGCTGACGATTTTCTGACAGAAGCGGTGTCGACTGAACAACCTTTTTCTCTAGTATTCGTTGCTCCATGCAACTGTTTGCTAAAGCACAATGTTACCAGACATTAAGAAAACAAGATCTGGTAGCATCTGCCAACTTAAATTGGCAACGCCAAAGCATTTCATGAATTGACGTCGAATTCATATACTACGTTTATGCTAAGCTCATTTTGCAAAATCATTTCATGAAATGGGTCCGAAAGTGCGTGCATAAACACCATTTCATGAATTCGAATACACACGAAAGTTGACTATGAATTCGACGTCAATTCATGAAATGCTGTGGCGTTGCCAATTTAAGTTGGCAGACGCTTTCCAATAATTTAAGGGCTTAAAATATGTTAAAATCTAGCGAGCAAGTAAAAACAAAGCTTTGTATGCTTAAAAAAAACTTATATGAGGTGAAGCGCAACAAGTCAACCTCTGGCGCTGGAGGGAAAACCTGCACCCACTTTAACGAACGAAATGAGCTATTTGGGACGCGTCCTGTATCAGCTCCTATGGCAGCTGGATAATACTGCATGAGTAGAGGCCGCATTTTGCCTGGAATGCTCGTCTGGCTTGTACCAACGTCATCGTTCGCTTATGCCTCCACTGGCTGTACGTTGTTCTTTTTTAATCAAAAATATTTTAATGTTTTCCATTGCAATCAATTTCAATTTGCCTTTGTTTACAATTGAACAGATGATCCCCGCTTTTATGCGTTACCACCCTGTTGAAATTTAGAGGCGCAGCCAACTTAAGTTTGCGTTGGTGCTGCCACATCTGCCAAAAATGTGGTCATTTTGTGAATTTACAAAAGCTGCATAAAAAGGAACAAATTAGATTTTGCAAATTGAAGAAAGCGTGAATTACATAGCATAAACGTAATAATAGTCAACTTTCGTGTGTAAGTCGAATTCATGAAATGGTGTTTATGCACGCACTTTCGGAGGCATTTCATGAAATGATTTTGCAAAATGAGCATAGCATAAACGTAGTATGTGAGGGACCGATTTAATATTCCAAAGAGTTCCGGACACCACGAATTTGAGTTTATTGTGTACATTCTTGCTGGTCTTGCATCATCCTACGTCAAATGGCCCACCAACGCACAACAAATTACAACTGCCATATTTGAGGAGAAGTCTGGAGGCATACCGGGTGTTATAGGAGCTATAGGTGGCTGTCATATACCTATAAAACAGCCAGTTGGCAACGCTTATGATTTCTATAACAGAAAACAAGTGCACTCTTATCATTTTGCATGCGACATCACTGGCCGCTTTATTGATGTGTTTGTTGGCCAACCTGGCGGGATGCACGATGCTCGAGTGTGTAAGACAAGCCCCTTATTTTCAAAACTTTCTAACGAATCAAACCCATTTATCAGCAAAGAACGGCATTTAATTGGCGATTCAGCATACCCATTGAGCATCTATTTGCTAACGCTATACAGGGATAACGGCCGTCTGAGTGCATCCCATGTTAAATTCAATACAAACTTTTCCGCAATAAAGGCTGTAATTGAACGTGCAATTTGGGCTACTGAAAGGAAAATTTCGAAGATTAAAATTGACGTGAAGTCTGCCAGTTTTGGTAACTGCATAATAATGGCTTCTTGCACAACTTTATTTTGAGCGCAAGTAATAATTTTCATCAAATTCAATGGGTTGAAGATGAAGAAGCAGTAGTGGAGGATTCAAATATTTCCGAAAGAACCGCGCTTGAAGCATCTACAATAGAAAGCGCGATTATATTAAAAATATGCTGTAAACTTACCATATTACAAATTTTTAACAAAAGATTATATCAAAATGTCTTTTCTTTGATTTTAAAGTTATAATTTAATTGATGCAAACGATATTAATAAACGATATAATACTAATTTTTTAATAGGGATTGCAACCAGGGCATAATGCCGAAACGAATTTTGGTTCCGGTTCCGATACCGGTACGTCCCGAAATGAATGTTTCGGTTAAAGGTTCCATTTCGGGTTTCAATTAATTTCGGTTTTCGGTTTCAATACGGTACCCGCATTTTTTATTTCGGTATACCGGTACGTACCGATATAAGTAATAGTTATTTTTAATACTGGAAAAACTAAATTCTGCGATAAGTCTAAATCATTTTATTCAGTTTTAATAAAACGAATCAAAATTCAACACAAAATGAATGGTTTCACATTTAAAGTAAAATTATATAGCCTTCATATTTCGTATTTTTAATGTAGTTAATACGTAAGATCTAATGATTACATTACATGCTCATAAATACTATATTATGTATTATTAGTTTTCGAATTTAACTTCGAATTTTATACGTCTACTATATAGCATTCTTGTGATTTCCTCGCAGTGACATAATTGCATTAAATGTGGTTGTGTCCATGCAACTTCTTAGCGGTTCTTATATATTTTCTCTTGTGATTTGCTCCAGTGACATAATTCATTAATGTGGTTCTTGCGGATTCATTATATATTTAACGCCAGAGAATAGGCGTTGCACGATTACCTGCGTAGCTGGAACGGAAAGAACGACTTTTGAAATCGTACACAATGCTGGGAACTTTGTAGAGGATTATTACCAAGAATCAAAATCAATATGCCTCAACATCGTCGGCGCATTCAAATGAACCAAAATTTGAACTGCAGTTCATTAGGCAGTGATTGATCAGCAAACGACAAAATTTGTGCAAAAAATATTATGTAAAAGATCGACACAAGTATTTTTTTTGCTCAGGGTAGAAAAGCATTGTGTTGCTTTTCTATTTCCTGAAAAAACGATTTCGCAAGAGAGAACGAATTTTTTGATATTTCCAATTTTCAGTGAATCCAAATGAAATAAAAATCGCCCAAAAATATAGATTTTCGGCTTTAAGTTTAGTTGTGTCCGCCTACGCTGATTCTAATATGCGCACAATTTCGCGAACTGAGTCCCACATTTTCCGGATCAGAAGAAAGTCCTTATCTGCAGCCGCAAAATTGGAGCAAGAGTTGAAGATGTCTCCTGTAGGTTGAGCTCCAATGCGTGGGGCAATCGATGGGTGCTTAAATGTCATGACTCCTAAAAAGTTGGTAGAAAATCTGGCATCGTGTAAAGGTCGTTTTATGATTGTTGTTTTGCATTACAAATGTCTGACTAAAACTACGATGCGTTCTGCAAAGGTAATGTACCCGAAACTGTACCGGTACCAACGTACCAACGTAAACGGTTTTCGGTTCCCAAAAAAAAATTTGTTTTGATTCCGGTTCCGGTACTCGATTTGAAACGGTTTATTTCGGTTAACGGTTCCAATTTCGGCTCCGGTATTATGCCCTGATTGCAACAGATCGTTGCGCGCCCCTTTTGAATTGCGTTGCTCTCTGCCAGTAATTTATTGGCTTCCTCCAGAGTAGCTCGAATTTTGCAGAGTTCCTCAGTACGAGCAGAATCAACTTCAATGATCTTTTTTTATACTCTCTACCGAAGGTACATAGAGTATAATAAGTTTGTGCAAAAGTATGTAACAGGGAGAAGAAATCATTTCCGACCCTATAAAGTATATATATTCTTAATCAGCATCAACAGCCGAGTCGATATAGCCATGTCCGTCTGTCTTTCCGTCCGTCCGTCCGTATGAACAAACAGATCTCAGACATGGTAAGAGATAGAGGTTTGGCATGTACAGGGTTGCCCATATTCGACGGACCCATCTGGCAACGCCATAACTTTTGACAGAGATGTCAGATCGCTTAATGACATACCGCGTTTGAAGCGTCAGTCCAAGCAGATTTTTACCATGGAACAATACACGCCACGCGAGCGCTCTGAAATAGTTGAAATTTACATTCAACAGAACAAGTCAATTGTGAAAACTCAACGTGCTTTTAAAAAATTAAAAAATGTGACCGAAATGTGTGAAATGGGACCGTAAATAAGCAAAATTGCCGTATTTACGCCACTGAAAATCCTGAGGAGATTCAAGAAGTGCCTCTTCATGACGAAAAAGTCACAGTTTGGTGCGGCGTTAGTGCGAAAACGGTCATTGGGCCGTTTTTCTTCCAAAATGCAAATGGCCATGCTGTTACCATCAACCAGGAGCGTTATCGCGACATGATGACCAATTTTGTGATGCCAATTATTCGTCGAAAGCGTATGAGGCAGTTCTGGTTTCAACAAGACGGCGCTCCACCGCACACAAGTCGCATAACAATCGATTTTCTGAAGAAATTGTTTCCGGGCCGTTTGATGTCGCGTTCGCCCGATTTGACGCCGCCTGACTTCTTCTTGTGGGGATATTTGAAGTCAAAGGTTTACGTTAACAAGCCAAGGACCGTAGAAGAGCTCAAGGACAACATTCGTGAAGAAATAGCCGCTATTCCGGCCGAAATGTTGGGGAAATCGATGGAAAATGCTGCAAAAAGGGCACAATACGCCATCAACGCCAGAGGCGGCCATTTGAGAGATATCATATTCAAAAATTGATGTAAACAAATCTACTTGGAACAAATTAAATGATTAAGATTGCCAACCGCCAAATTTTTATTTTTTTTCTTTGATTTTAAAAAAAAAACATGGGTCCGTCGAATATGGGCAACCCTGTACTGTTTACGGTTTGGTTGCTGGCGAAACAGGAGTCGTTCTCGTCTGTGAGGGACCGCTTTAATATTCCAAAGAGTTCCGAACACCAAAAATGTGAGTTTATTGTGTACATTCTTGCTGGTCTTGCATCATCCTACGTCAAATGGCCCACCAACGCACAACAAATTACAACTGCAATATTTGAGGAGAAGTCTGAAGGCATACCGGGTGTTATAGGAGCTATAGGTGGCTGTCATATACCTATAAAACAGCCAGTGGGTAACGCCTATGGTTTCTATAACAGAAAACAAGTGCACTCTTATCATTTTGCATGCGACATCACTGGCCGCTTTATTGATGTGTTTGTTGGCCAACCTGGCGGCATGCACGATGCTCGAGTGTGTAAGACAAGCCCCTTATTTTCAAAACTTTCTAACGAATCAAAAACAATTATCAGCAAAGAACGGCATTTAATTGGCGATTCAGCATACCCATTGAGCATCTATTTGCTAACGCCATATAGGGATAACGGCCGTCTGAGTGCATCCCATGTTAAATTCATACAAACTTTTCTGCAATAAAGGCTGTAATTGAACGTGCATTTTGGGCTACTGAAAGGAAAATTTCGAAGATTAAAATTGACGTGAAGTCTGCCAGTTTTGGTAACTGCATAATAATGGGTTCTTGCACAACTTTATTTTGAGCGCAAGTAATAATTTGATCAAATTCAATGGGTTCAAGATCAAGAGCAGTAGTTGTGAAGGATTCAAATATTTCCGAAAGCAACGCGCTTGAAGCATCTAGAAAGCGCGATTATATTAAAAAATATGCTGCAAACTAAACATAATAAAAATTTTTAATAAAAGATTATATCAAAATTTCTTTTCTTTGATTTTAAAGTTATAATTTAATTGGTGCAAACGATATTAATAAACGATATAATACTAATTATAATCAGTACCGAAGTTACCGAAGGTACATAGAGTATAATAAGTTTGTGCAAAAGTATGTAACAGGGAGAAGGAATCATTTTCGACCCTATAAAGTATAACTATTCGTTATCAGCATCAACAGCCGAATCGATATAGCCATGTCCGTCTGTCCGTCCGTCTGTCCGTCCGTCCGTATGAACAAACAGATCTCAGAGATGGTAAGAGATACAGGTTTGGCATGTATGGGACAAATGCTTCTTATACTTGCATCCGCTTGCGCCTTTCTGTGCTGCAGCTTTGCACTTTACGTTCCTCCGCTTCAGGAGTTGGTATTGAGCTACTGAACGTACCATCGGTCAACGCCTCTCTGACCACCATAGAGCTACAAGAAGGTCCATCTATCAGCACCGCAAACCTGGATGCCTGGAACTCCTCGTACGAGAGGATCTATACATTATTTTCTTCTTCGGTTACCAGTGTGGCCAATGTGCGCGCTCCTGAGACATCTAGGTCGTTGCCGAAAATGGAAAAATGTTCCCATTTGGAAGAGCCTTCCCCGCTGCTCCTGTTTTTTTTTATGTTATCAAACGTTTGTTTCAGATTCCTCATCTTCCTGTCTAATTTGGGTTCGTCCAAGCATTTTAGACCATGACTTTCTAACTCCGCTAATATTTCACGCCAAATGACTTAATTTTTTTTTTGTTTTTGGATTCCGAAAATCTTCCTTCTTTTCAGCGTAGAGAGCCAACTAGAGTTTTATTGTGGCGGGTGCTCACTTGCCCCCTTCCACTGCAAAATATTTTTAGATTATGTTTTATTATTTATAATTTCGAAAAATTTACTAAAGCTAAGGTCCCACAGGAAAATAATTTGCCCAAATTTTGCTGAAAAATTGACTAAATAGGCCAAATTAGGAAACTTTTCAGCTATTTTTGATCAATTTGCTTACGTATGGAACCATAGTTTTAGTTTTAAGTTGTGCAAAATCTGTAATCATGGCTATTTAGAGACATTTTTATGAAAATTTAGGCAAATTATTTGCCTGTGGGTCCATAGCTTAACTTGTGCTCTCCATTTGATATCAAAAGCAGACAAAATTCCAGCTGTCTTTTAAAATTAAAACGATAACTTTTACGCATACTAGATTTTACTAAAAATTCCATCAAAGCTGTTCAGCATAAGTCAATTAACTTTTTTTTATTGATGATGTTTGATGTATGCTGGTGAACACGGCCATTTACTAAATTTTCCTAAAATTTGTATGTAAGTTTAATTTGAAGCTTAAGATACATTAATACCAATATGGGGAAGTGTTTTGGTTTCTTGTTGTTATGTGGCGAGAGCGGATAGAGTTAGTGCTAGAGAGAAGGCGAGCGCAGGCATCATTTGCTATTACGGAGCACTCTCAGAAGCTTTCACAAGTACATCATGATGTGCCTAGAGATCCTCAAAAGCCAAATGGTCAACCAACCAATCAGGAGTCCTCGCTTCGGCAACATCAGTTGAATTACTACCTATCCTAAAAGCTGACGGTGCAGCGCTGCAATGTTTGGAAGGGGTGGACACTAGCTACACGGACATTCACAAAACAATTATAGTGTTTCCACTTTAATGGTGTGTGTGTGTGTATAATTTTAGGCGCTGAAATCGGGGAGGGTGGAGAGAAACATTAAACTGCTGTCCAACCCTTTGGTCCTGCCACATTTCTCACTGGCTGGTTCATGCCTGGCAAACTAGTTCGCAGTTCCATTTCCAGCCCTGGGGCGCATAACGACTAAAAGCTAAAAACTCGTCGGTTTGTCGTCGTCGTCGTCGTCGGTGGTTGTTGGTATTTGCTCGAACGTTCGTCGAAAAGGAAGAAAAAACGAAGAAAATCTATTGAAATATATTTAACAAAATTAACCATTGAATTGTTTAACCCCAAGTGGACGCAAAAGTGTACATTGTGCCATCGAGGAGTGCAAACTGAGGAAGTGCAATATGTTTCTTTTGGCATTGCTAGCGTTCATTGGAAATGCCAAAGGTAAAAGGCGATGTGAAAAATTTTATACACACACACACACACACACACAATTATCCTTGTTGAGCTGAAAAAGAGAGCACTAAAGGAACTTCAGCATGGAATTTGTGTGTGTGTGTGTATAGAAAATAGTGTGGCAAAAAGCATTACAAGGTTTTCTCCTTCAACTAAAATCAATTTCAATTGCTTTGGATCCTTCTGTGATAATTGGAAATATGGTCCATGGCCACACACACACACACACACATATACAGAACAGAGTTCAGAATTTATGGGACACGGGGCACACACACACACACACTCACATGCAGAGTTAGTGCTGCGCTGCGCTCTTTTTCTCAGCGATGAGGGAGAGCAACTTTCTGTGAAAAAGGGGGGCATAACGGTACATTTTTCCAAGTGGCCTGCAAAATGTTGCTGTATGTGTGCGCGTATGTGTGTGTGTGTGTGTGTGTCTGTGGGCGGCTGTTTTTGGGTGTTTGTGTGTATGGTGTTTATTTTTTTTCGCATGTATACTCTGTATGGGTGTGTACTGTTGGTGGGCGGTTGGTCAGGTTTTTTGGGTGTGTGTGGCTTGTATGTATGTATCACACACACACACACACACGCGCGCAAAATTTCACTTGGAAACTCTCGCCTGAACCATATTTTTTTATTTTTTTTTTTGCACGCCTGTTTGCCATTTTTGTTCGTGCGTTTCCTGACCAGAAATTCGCTTTCGTATGATCGAATCTGCTGCAATCTCCCCTCCCCCACAAACCCAAACACACACACACACACACGCACACACATTTGTTTTTAATTTAAAATTCTTTTTGCTGTTTAGCATTTAAATGATGTTCCAAATGTTATGCGTTTGCATTTTATTTCATTCAAAGTGATAAATAATATGGCTGTGTTTGTGTGTGTGTGTGTGTGTGTGGGTGGGTGGTTATTTGCAGCACCTGCTGCACTTTGTCTCTTCTAAGTGTGAGTGTATGGGAGAAAGAAACTGTTAAAGATAAATCAGCCAAACGAAAGTTGGTCAAGTGTGTCAAAATAATGCACTTTTGTGTTGCCAACGGAAATATACACTCGCTGATACATACATACCTACACGTACATACAAGTTTAGTGTAGAAAACTTTGTGCTTTGCCATTAATTGATTAAAAATTAAATAGTACACATTTTTCTTCACTTGGACAGCGACATGCCCCAAAAAGTATGCTTTGAATAATATGACTTAAAATTAACTCAGAGTCTGCTTAAGTTGGTTAAAACTTTCGCATTAATGTGAACAAAATTACGTTCTAAAACTCAGAAATGATTGTTCTTTATCCAAAAAAAAATAAATAGTAAAAAAAACAAGATAGTTCTTTTTAGAACAAAAATATTAACTTTTTTTGTTTGTTTTGTATGGCAGCTATACTATTTTAAGGGTTGCCCATATTCGACGGACCCATGTTTTTTTTAAAAATCAAAGAAAAAATAAAAATTTGGCGGTTGGCAATCTTAATATTTAATTTGTTAGAGTGATCAATTTTGATATGATATCTCTCGAAATAATTGTGCCCTTTTTGCAGCCATTTCCAAAGAAACAAGATAGTTCTTCTCGAACACAAATCTTACCACTTTTCGACATTTCAAACGGCCCGAAACAATTTCTTCAGAAAATCGATTGTTATGCGACTTGTGTGCGGTGGAGCGCCGTCTTGTTGAAACCAGAACTGCCTCATACGCTTTCGACGAATAATTGGCATCACAAAATTGGTCATCATGTCGCGATAACGCTCCTGGTTGATGGTAACAGCATGGCCATTTTCATTTTGGAAGAAAAACGGCCCAAAGACCGTTTTCGCACTAACGCCGCACCAAACTGTGACTTTTTCGTCATGAAGAGGCACTTCTTGAATCTCCTGAGGATTTTCAGTGGCGTAAATACGGCAATTTTGCTTATTTACGGTCCCATTTCACACATTTCGGTCACATTTTTTAATTTTTTAAAAGCACGTTGAGTTTTCACAATTGACTTGTTCTGTTGAATGTAAATTTCAACTATTTCAGAGCGCTCGCGTGGCGTGTATGTGGCGTGACGCTTCAAACGCGGTATGTCATTAAGCGATCTGACATCTCTGTCAAAAGTTATGGCGTTGCCAGATGGGTCCGTCGAATATGGACAACCCTGTAGTTGTGCGATTTTCAGAAATCTTAGTGGAATTATGATAAAAGCATAGAAAACTTATAAATACGAGGTTTGAAGACTTTTGCATGGAAAACAAAAAAGTTTTTCTAATACACGTTTTTCGTTAGATAGTTCCTGACAGCTCTTAGATATAGTCATCGGATCCGGTCGGTTCCAACATATTAGCAGCATACAGTAAAAGGAAGACTCTGTGCAAAGTTTCAGCTAGATAACTTTAAAACTGAGAGACTAGTTTGCGTAGAAACAGACAGATGGACAGACAGATAAAGCTCAATCGACGCAGCTCGTCGCCCGGATCAATAATAAAAAGTGATTTTTTAGCTATTATCTTTTTTTGGCAACACTGGTTTAAACAGCTCACGCACGTTTCGTGTTTTGTTTTACTGTCAAACATCTTCAGTTTGGTCTATAGCACAGTGCAACTCATAAATTGGTTACGCCTTCGGACCGCAATATTTTTTAAGAGCATACCGAAACCTAAAAAAATTCCCAAAGGGACTTGGCCCTATCACATCGTAAAACACTATAAAAAAAAAAAAAAAAATATACCTCAGTGCAATAAGTATATGTGCATTAACATTTTGGAAAAACCTTGTTTTAAACCAAACGATTCAAGCCAAGTATATTTTTTACTTATAGCTCTAGAGCCAGTAACTAAGAACTGCCTTACAGTACTTCAATATTTATTAACAAAAAATTATTATTTAACAAATGTATTTCATTCTTAGGAAATAAGTATATGTGCATTTTATATAGTTCTTAAAATTTTGTATTAAGTTCAAACTTTTGATCAACTTTAATAGTTAATGTGCTTTCCTTTTGCCTCTAAGACTTTTGCAAGGCGGTTTGGCATGGAATCTGCCAGATTTTGGAGAGTTTCATTGCTTATTAACTCCCATTCTGCAAGCAAAGCGTACTTTAAATGCTTAATTGAGTCGAACTGCCTCCCACCTTTATAAATCTTGGCTGAGAGGATACCCCCAGAGGTCCTCAATTGGGTTCAAGTCAGGACTGATAGCCGGCCACTCCAGTACAGGTATTTTTCTTGAAGAAAATAAGCCTTTGTGGCTTTTGATGTGTGGATTGGAGCGTTGTCCTGTTGAAAAATCCATCTATCTTCGTAAAGATCGTCTGCAAAATCTATTAATTCACTCTCCAGCAATTGAATATAGATTTCTGAGTTTGTTCTTATTGGAATAAAACATAGCCGAGACTTTCCTGCATATCCGAAACAGGCCCAAATCATCAGTGATCCACCGCCGTGATTCCTCTTATGGCGAGTTTCTCTTGGTTTTCTTAAGTCACGCCAATACTTATGACAGCCATCAGGACCATCAAGATTAAACTTTTTTCATCCGAAAAAATAACGTTTCGGAATTCTTCGGTCCAAAATTTGTACCTGTCAGCAAACGCCAAACGAGCCTTAAGATGGCGTGGCAATAGCATCGGTACAGCCACCCGGGAACTATGTTTAAGGTTACAATTTTCAGTTAAAATTTGATGGATCCGTCTTCTACCGACATTGAGCTCTAAATGACGTTTAATGCCTGTACAAGACATTTGATTGTTTACAGCCAGGCGCTTAATCTCACGCTTGCACCTATCGTCGATGTGGCTCGGTCTGCCACTGCGTTTAATCTGACCATAGGAGCTTGGATTTTTTAAGAAATTAGCTATCGTATTTCTGTGTCGAGACACTCTGGAAGCTATTTCAGTGATGGTAGCCCCACCTTCGTTCAATCCTTGGATTCGTCCGCGTTCCTCAGCTGATAAATGTGTTCCACGCGGCATTCTTAGGAAAATTAAAAAAAATTTTTTTGTGTTTCTGCAACAACTACTTAATTTACTCTCAACTTTTCATTTTTTATCAAAACACATCCAATTTGTTGCACGCCGACCATTAAATGCACACTAATTGGTTTTTGCACATAAACTTATTTCCTAAGAAAATCAAATCTCGCCACTCAAATGTGTGATAACGGTACTAAGAATGATGACCAAAGAAGAATTATGCAAAAGCAATCTAAAAATAGATAACAACAAAAGACTTTTTGCATACCTAGAACATATGTTCTGTTACTATTGAGGAAGAAAGAAAAGAAAAAATTTTGCACATATACTTATTGCACTGAGGAAGAAAGAAATTGAAATAAAAAAAACTTAAAAATGCAATCCCAACCGTTTTTCTAATATAAGTTGTTGTTGTTTGGGTTGTTTTTCGGGCCCATTTTGCTTTTGCTTGTCTTTTATTATTAGAGGATGTAGAGGTTATGCTATCTTATTAACATGTTTGAAATGCCCCCAGAACAATATATACTGATTCGCTCGTTTCTCCCTAGGGGCCGTTTTGCAGTTGAGCTGAGAGGCGAGCTATCTCGCATCCTCCCTTTTTTTTTGGGGTGCTCCCCCGGGCCCCCCCCCCACTTATCTGCATCCTCCTATCTTTTTGGGTTACCCAACGGGCCTAATGGACTAACCCTTAACAATATTCGTGCAGCGCTGCTGTCTCCCCAACATGATGACAGCTCAACCACCATGACCTGTCCTGCTTGTTATTTGTTATTCCAGGCGTTTGCCGAACTGTGCTTAGTCCTGTATTATCTTTAGTCCTTCTTATTAACTATTTGTAAATAGATTATGTACCAAATACTGTCCTAGATATCTTTAAACAAACCGACAATTTAGGCAAGTTTTGACAATTTATTTGAAAATGATTGCCTTAGATATTTAAAATGACACAAAAATGTTTAGACGGTTTGATTTGGTTAGTTCTAATTGTCAGTTTTTGAAGATGTCGGGCGAATTAGAGCTGCACCGATTTTAAACTTTCAATGCCAAACCAGTGATTGCTCTAAAGTTTATCAAAATCTTCCGTGTAATACTTTCCATTGGGGTTACTGAAAATATAAATATTAAAATGAATACGAAACATTTTTCAATTACTTTGTTACTTACACATACGTACAGGGCGACAAAAAGCCCGGCCACAGTACCACACCAGCCACCATACCCAATTTTTGCGCACTCCTCCTCCCAAAAATCATGATCACGATCATGTGTTGAGAACTTACAACCGTTATTATATGAAATGGTGTCAAGTCCCGGTTCAGTACATTCATCCACTGAGAGAACAAAACCTTCCACCTCGCTCCTACCCTAAAGTTCTTACAGCGTTCAAACTTAGTACTACCATCGAAATATTCTAAATGTGCATATAACTCATGTGTTTCGTAACTGGTTAACAAATGAATTTTCTGTAATCCTAAAAAGAACTCCCCGTCCATGCTTCCAAATCCTGCACTATAGTTGCTCCAATCTTGGAAGAAGTCCACACTACCATTAAATCGTTTTTGAATCACAGTCCAACCTGACCTGCTATATTACTTTGCGCATCAGAACAAAGAAGGGATTTAGTTGAGGAAGCGTTATATTATGAATACCTGAAGGATTTGCAAGACGACTGCAACTGGTTGTGGGCCCCTGTGTACTGTAAAAGGTCCGCTTTATGCTTAATCGATTCGGATTCTAACAAATTAATCGTATTTTTTAAGCTTTCAATCTGATGCCCCAAATCAGCATTTACATTTGATAACTTGTTCTCAATTTGAATTTTTTCTTCATTTAACAATTTGTTGTTCCTTTCTAGACTTTTAATTTTTTTCTCTAAATTAGCTTTATCTCCCGATAGACTTTTTTTTTCAATTCTAGTTTTTTCGTCTGCTAACAGTTTGTTGGTAATTTCCATTTCATTCTTTTCGTTTTGATGCTGCAATTTTAATTGATCGATTTCTGCTTTATGTTCCGCTTCCTTATCTAATTGGTCTCTAACGTGGCTAATAAATTGAGCGACTAATACATTGTCGGACTTTAACTTAGACGGCAGATTCTCCATGTTTTGGTGTAATTGATTTATGGCACCACAGATGTCGTCCAAGTCCGTCGGATTATGGCAGATCTAGCAACACACACATAAAATTGTAATATTTCTTATTATGACACTTCACTGTTTTAATACTTTCATATGACTTACATCATTTTGTAATCCTGCATACGAGGACTTCTGCCTGGGTGTTTTGGACTAGCATCCACAGTCCATAGATTACAATTACGCCAAAAATATTAGATTTCATGTTGGTAAATTTAACTTCTAGTTAGGTTCGCTCATGAAACTAAACTAAATGAATCTAAAAAAAAAAGACTCCGCATGAGAGCTTAGCGTTGAGGCTTAGCTGCTGATAA
This sequence comes from Lordiphosa stackelbergi, assembly GCA_018904235.1. Classification (NCBI taxonomy): domain Eukaryota; kingdom Metazoa; phylum Arthropoda; class Insecta; order Diptera; family Drosophilidae; genus Lordiphosa; species Lordiphosa stackelbergi. Next base: position 31,535 of record JAEIFU010001265.1, read on the forward strand.
GAAGTTGACGTTCTGGTCGTAACGCCAAATTTCGATGGGTCAAGGCTTTCACCATTCGGTTGACTTTGAGATAATCAAGTGTTTCTTGGAAATATTTTTTTTGAAAATCACATCCGCCTGTGCCTTTGCTTATCTATACATTTGTACATAAATATGGGAATGATTCAAGTTTTTGTAGTTTGATATTCACTTTTATTTAAGTATAATTCAGTAGATCTTACTGTCTTTCTCTGCGTTTCTTCCCTTGAGAATCATTAGAGGCGGGGATTCGAATCTTCCGCCTTATTCAACTAAATGATAGCAAATAAATATATCATGGGGAAAATGGTCTTAACGAGACTTTAAAATGGGGGATGGTATTGAGTTGTGTGTACTCCAAGTTTTATTATGCGTGGTGCAAAATGGCAAATTTGATGACTTAGTTGTGGTATATTTTTATATAATGCATATGTGGTAGATAGTTTTTGGTCAAATGTATGAATGTTGAGATGTGTAGTAGTAGTAGTAGTAGGTTTTTATTTTTGTGCCATATTTAGCGATTGACAATAGATGCCGTCAGCCAGTTACAAAATTAATTGACTAAATCTAATGTAATGTAATATAAGACTTATTATTATTTTTATTATATTATTATAGGATTATTTTTTCTTTTCGGTTTATATATATATTATTTAAAAAATCTTCAACAATGATTTGATGCCTATATTGAAGTGCTTCCTTGAGGTAGTTTGCTAACACAACCCAATTTTCTCCGTTCAGTATTTTCTCGAATTTGTCCATGCCTATTAATTGGGTTCCCAGTGTGCTTGCCTGATTTCTTTAAGCACCGGGCATACCGCTATAAAATGGAAAGTGTCTTCCCCTTTCATGTAGGTTACATGCGGCACTCTGTAATAGCTCCCGTACTGTATGGCCTATAGTTGATATGCAACACCTCTGCTCTTCGCTTTGAATATCACGGGTATTGCCTGTGAGCCGAGAGTGTCGGAGAAATAGGTTTTGAACTCCCATGTCATATTTCAAGACCCTGTAGTACGCTCGGGTTTCACTGCATCTTGCCTGATCTATGAATCTCGTTCGTGCTGCTACTGCCAGGCCTTCCAGTATCTGTTTGTGCTTTGTTCGACCCAAGAATTTAGGTCTTCCAAAGATAATTGTACGCCGACTTGATGCAGCTAGGCTGTCCCACTTATCAAAGAATTGCGATCTACTATGCAAGAGATGCATTTGCTACAATTTTGGGGAGTCTGTGAGGGCTGAGGTTCATGACTTTTCTTATATAAGAGAAATGCATTTCCAACGTCTTTATATAAAGCGGAGCTAGGCGGTTTCAAGGTAAATGGCGTAGTGTGGCGTGTTCCTTTGGCCATTTGAAAATCCTTTTTCAGGAAGGTTGGTACAGCCAGTTCTTGTTACAGTCTTGTTGAGATGTGTGTGTGCTTCTAATCTTTACTGTAGCTTCTTTCTGCCGCACTGAATCTTCTCGCTTAAAATCTTTGAAGCCTTCTGGGTGATGGCCTTGATAACATCCTTATCCTGTAGGCCTGTCCACATGGCAATGAGCAGTGTGCCTAAACACATCCACAGCAGATTGTTAATAATCGCTCCAATACTGCACACATGACCACACACTTCCTCAAACTTGGCCTCCTGATCGCCATTCCAGTTTACACTGCTGAGAAACAGGCGTGAAATGATAGGAAAATACAAAGTCCAAGACCACCGTCAGCAGTGCCATCAGCGAGATCAACGTAATGAAGGACAAGTCCAGGTACCACAGTACCAAATAAATCAGGCTGATCCCGGCAAACACCACACCTGCATAATACTGCTTCTCCCAAGTGGGGACGCCATTAGCATACACAATGGCCGTGGCAAACGGTTCCAGATCGTGCTTAAGTTTGTTGAGAGCGCGTTTCTGTAGATTATATACACACAAAGAAATCTGTGGGTAGATTTAACCGATATTGTGGGTTGGAAATGCGCCAACCCACAAAGTTGGTAAAATTAACCAAATTGTAGAGTAACTTTCACGTAAACCTTTACGTAAGACTAACTATTGCTTTAGTAAATCTAGCAGTAAGTACCTTTCTTACTGAGTTTCATAGTAATTTTACCATACAATTGGTAATTTGACAGCTGTTACACAACTGTACAACAGTAGGGTGGGATACTGTTTTAGCTGTCACAAGTTGGCACAATCTTGAGCTCATCGCAGAGCAGAAGAGGCAACCCCAATCAAGTCAACAATGCGGTTAGCGGTTATTTGTGCCGTCGGAACAGTTAATCGGGCATCAAACACATTCAAAAAGTTATACTATATGTGCGGTTAGATTAACTTGTGGGTACAGTTAATAATTGCTGCAAAAGCAAAGTATGAGAGAAAAAATCACGTCAAAGTTACTAATTCTATGGCAAAAGTTACTGTAGTAGCAGTAATTTATTAAAAACAAAGAAAAAGTTGACAAATATTTGTAGTTAATTTTACTAGGAGTACAGTTGTTAAATGCAACAACAAAACTGTGCTAAAATAAATACGTAAAAGCCTAGAAATTCTTCAGTAGATTTTACTGTTAGCACAGTTACAAACAACACCAAAACACATGCATAAAAATTTGGAAAAAGTTACTGTCAGCGTAGTTAATTTTACCCACCAGATTTTTTGTGGGTAGAAATTACAAAAATACAAGAATGCCAAGCGTGAAGATTTTCCACAATGGCGACTGCATTGGCATTTGCGCGCGATTTTTCAGGAAAATTACAGATTCACAGCTCATTTAACTGATCCACCTGTGATGTAGCCATCTTTGTTCGACTTGCTGTAATATAATCCGATCTGAGGGCGGTAAGTGAGGCTGGTAAATGAGGATGACGTTTGTTTTCTTACTGTCAAAAATTCACAGATAAAATAATATAGGCCCCTTGAGAAGAGAGCAGCTGTGGTGAGTACGTCGAGCTTATAGTAAATTCACCTTTGGTCTCTGTCCTCTTCGCTGGGGAGCCACAGACTGTGTGTGGTTCGCGAGTTGTTCTAACCTATTTACTAAATACGGATTCCATGGTAATAAGACCGCTAATTACCTAAGAAACTGCTTTTCAAGTCCACAAATGATCACACTTAATAACATTGGACATGAATTTGACAATACTGAACCGCGATAAATACCATGGAAGACTAATGCTAAAGAATATAGTCAAAATCATAACAATCGCTTAAAACCACTCTTTCCGTTACGACAAATCATTCAATCGCGGAAAAATACCAAAGTAGATCAAAAATAGTAACAATCCAAAAAAGTAACTCCCTATCAAGTGAAAATGCTAGGATCAATGCATAAGAGCCATTCGCAGCTAGAATGGTTCTCCATGAGCAATAAGACCCCGGAAATTACTTTTCCAGAACTGCTTTCCATACCACAAATTATAATAACATAGTCATGATTATGACACTACTGAACCGTGATATACACCAAGACCAATGCTAAAGAATATAGTTAGAGATCACAAGGAACATTTCAAACCACTTTCCGTTACGACAAATCATTCAATCGCGGAAAAATACCGAAGAGGATCAAAATAGAAAACACTGGCCCACCTATAAATCATATTAATATCACGACCAGCGTAAATAGACGAGTGATACGGGGCCATGATTGTTTCTCATCACGGTTCAAGACATATTGCGTTTATTCTTTAGCATTGATCTTCCATGGTGATTGTCGCGGTTCTGTATTGTCATAAACAGGGCAATGTTATTATGTGTCGGTGATTTGTGACTTGAAAAGCAGTTTCTTAAGTAATTAGCGGTCTTATTACCAGTGGAGATCCGTTAGCTTCAAATTGCGCTCATGCATTGATCCTCCAGGATTTTTCACTTGATTTGTGTTATTTTATCGTCTTTGGTATTATTTCGCATTTTAAAAGTCGACAGTCACGGTAAAAGTTTAGAATAACTCGCAGAACTACACAGTCGGTGGCTCTCAGCGGAACAGAGAGCTGGGCCCCCACGAGCCGAGAGCGGCTCACGTGCTGTAGCTCACGAGCCGAGACGCCGGTTGATGGCCTCGAACCCTGGTTATACCCATGAAGCTTGGCGGACAATTTAATAACAAAACTGTATTATTTAACTTTATCTTACATCCATTATCTAATTTATCCAAATTAGATATCCAACTGATTTACAAAAGTCCCAGCAATTAAAATACTCGGGACAATCATCACAATTTGCCAAAGTTTTTTCTTACATTTGACTTGCAAGATCAAACTAGGCAAATGCGATAACAGTTTGACAAACAGTGTTCACATAGCGTTCAGACAGCACACAAACTTATCGAAAACTTGATTTATCCAAACTCGTCAAATCGGTTTTCAAACGAGTTTGACTGTAACAAATATGGCGTTCACACACAATGAAACTTATTTTGTCAAATTTTTCGCCATATTTGACAATTCAATTTGACTGTGTGAACTTAGCTTAACACTTTGAATATAATATATGTTCAAAGTGTTTTTTGATTAGCATAACAAAAAAACGAAAGTTAATAGAAGATAAGTGGAATTTCTCATTAGCTATGTAATGATAATTTACTTTTGTAGATGTGATTGGGAACAATGTTTTATATACCAGCGGTGGGCACGAAATTTAAGTTTAACAGTAAAAAACCAACCTTATCAGATAAAAATCGAATCGGCAAACGAGACACAAACTGCATATGTTTTAATTTGCAAACATCTGCTTCAGTGCCAAGCGGTCTCGATTGCACACACTGTACCTGCTGCGCCCGCTGCCGCCGTGCGTCAATAAGCATGAATTTTGGTTCTATCAACTTACTATTATGTAAGGCAAATAATCTTGTTGCGACGTCGCTTGCGCGTGTCGGCGCCCCACAGCGAGACAATTTTTTTAAGCTTCAAAATGATGCCTGTTGCCAAAAAATAGCTCTTAGATCCAGTGGAAACATGGTCATATTGCGGTTTAGTATCTACTGTGTTACTTGTAGTTATGTGATGTCATTTGTGTTCTTTGAAAAGCATTTTTTAAGTGTTATGTGGTTTTATTCCCATGATCCATGGAGGTCTCTTGTCATTGAATTGAGCTTATGCATTGATCCTTGCATGATTTTCCCCTTGATTGTAATATAATATTTATCGCGGTTGAGTATTGTCATTATCACGGCTATGTAGTTATGTGATATATTAGGGTGATATATGTACTGTATTTCTGCGTGAATTCGCATTTTGTTGGGGTGTGAGAGCGCCATTTCTTAATTACTGTTAAATGCATTCGCATTGTGGATTGAGGTGTGGTCATTTGAGGTTTTAAAAAGCAGTTTCCTAGGCACTTGATTACCATGGAGAACCTGTAGCTGTGAACTGTGATTTCAAATTGATCCTTATAGATGTTTTTCAGACCTTTACACCCCACAAGGTCAAACTTCCTGCTTTACAAATTTCTTGTTAAGACCGCGAGCACTGAGCTATAACCGTGGAAAGAAACTACTTTTCAAATTAAAGTTTTCGGTATTTAATTTTATGCCCTTATCTCTATGTAAATGAAATTTGAAGTGGTGAAAATGTCCGTTCCAAAGAGACTTTGACTAAAAAGACACTTTATATTTTTCCCACAATAATAAGAAAAAATGGCCTGTCACCAGCATACATCAAACATCATCCATCAAAAAAAGTTAATTGGATTTTGTTTAATGCTTTGATGAAATTTTAAGGTAAAAATGGTATGCGTGAAAGCTACGGTTTTGGTTTTAACCACAAATGACAAAAATTAGCAATCATAGTTGCATTCACATTAGTTCACCTCAACAATTGAACTAGATCCATCGATTTTTTCATCGATTTGTGCTGGTGAACACGGACAATGAAAATATGTGGTTTCTCACTGAGATAAACACTACAGTCGAAAAATGAAGTCACTTTCACTGACCGAAACACTTATACTCAAAAAATAAATCACTCAGGGTTATTTTACAACACTTTCATTTTGAGTGAGTTAATATTCCGGACCTCCGCTTTAGAGCAATAAATAAAAGTACGCATCGAATTTCAGTGTAATAGCCGTAAAATCGGGAAGTCTAAACACACATATTTTCCGAGTAAACGTGTATATCGATGTCGCTTAATACCGATTTTAACTTTATGTATCCCAATTAACAATTAATCCATTTGTTCTTGACTGAAGAATTCAAAGGTAGGCATAAGAGACTCTGTGAAACTTCCGAACTTTGTTCGGAGATGGTAGATTTCCGCAGGAATCAAAACAATTTTTTTAATTTGAGATTTTATTACGAACAAGTGCGAGCCATATACTAGTCTAAGCCAGGCTTCTTTGCTTGTCGAGAAAATCATTTGCCTTAGGGCATTCCGCGCAGCAAGGCAAGTAGGTCGACGCCCGCAATGTTGTATATTCTCCTTCTAGTTTTTCACTTTTATATTTACTCGGTACTTTTTTGTAGGGTTGTCGAAATATCGATATCGAATAACTTTTGACGATATTTTATGAACACTTTTTTTGGTTTTTGGACCAAAATGAAGGTTTCCGAAATAAATTAAAATGAGATTTTTTAAAGTCGGAAGATCCGCCCCAGGCTTGAAAATGCCCGGAAAATTCTACATGCGAAATAACTATTTTTCATCAGATTAACTTGAATCTCGGTTTGTAAGGTTTCTGATGTTGGAAATAACGTCGGTATGTCCACTGAAAGTGAATGGGATATGGGTGGGATGTGGTGGAAAGTGGTGGTTAGTGAATTTGGAAATGGGTAGAAAGTGGGTGGTAAGTGGTTGTGAAGTGGGTGGAATGTGGCGGGAAAAGGGGAGGAATGTGGGTGGGATGTGGGTGCATGCAGATGGGAAGTGGGTAGGAAAAGGGGTGGTAAGTGGTTGTGAAGTGGGTGGAATGTGGAGGGCAGTGGGAGGGGGTGCGGTGGAGTCCAGATGGGATTGGGTGGGATGTGGAAGGGAGTGAGGGGATCTAGATGGGAGTGGATGGGATGTGGTCGGAAGTGGGACGGATGTGGGTGGGAGTGGAAGGGATGTGGCGGGAAGTGGGTGGGATGTGGGGGGGAAGTGGATGGGATGAGGGGGAAACTGGGGGAAGTAGGTTGAATTTTGTTTTTTTATTGGTTGTTTTTTGGTGTTGTGGGAGGGAAAACCAAAAGCAAAATTCGAATTTTTGGGTTTCCGGGGGTATTATATATAATTGTTTGTTCTATACTGTTAAGACGCAGCGAAGCGAGCGTCGGGATTATTTGCTAGTACAAATACATAAATGATCAAGTTCATACAATTATAAGCTTTTTGAAGATATTTTTAAACTTATGCTTGACCTTTTGAACCTTTTCCAGATGGGAACGCGGTCAGCTCCAGTTATACCAGGTGGTCATTGCCGGGACTACAATGGCAAGTTATATGAGACGGGTATGCACTATATGCCCGGTCCGGATTCGTGTCGCTTGTGCATCTGCGACAAGCGGTTTTGCCCAAGCAATGCAAAATGGTACTCTGCGAGGCATTCAGCAAATGCAAATCGTTTCAAACGGTGGGGTGGGAATAACTGCTGTGAGGTCATCTGTCTGGATGATCAGTTCAGTGATGGGAGCACGGATTTTGGCATTTGACTGGTGGCCAGTGGCATAACGGCCACATTGTCACTATCCTTGCTATTCTTTCTGGTGAATCGTTTGAGGCAGCGTAAGATGCGGGCGCGTGAGAATCGTCAGAATGCGGAGGATCAACGCAGCATTGTGGGGAGCATTGGGTGAGTTTTGGAGGGGGAGGAGGAATAGAAGGATTACCGATGAATAACCACAAAAGAAGAGGAAACAATCAACCAAGATTAGCAATTTAGTCTAAGCTAAAAGCAGTTGGGAATTGCAAATGCAATGTTCAATTTATGATTGAAATTGATTTGAAAGTTGCTCCATTTTTTTATCAGTGTATTTATTTATCTCTCTCTCTCTTTATTGTAACTTTCCAGTTACATAGCCGGCAATATGGGCTATATGGAGGGCAATCTGAGCGCCATAGATTACTCTTACGGCGGTGCTGCCACGCATTATCCATTGTGGAAGCCGCACTTTCCACGCGGCGAGGCCCCACCACCCTATGAAGAGGCCGTGGCCATATCCCAGGCCGAGGCATTGAGTGCCCAATGCACAGTGAGCCTACCAGCCAGCAGCTCTCATCAGCGGGCAGTCATCAGCCAGCAACAGCAGCAGCAACAGTTGCAGGTGCAGCAGGTGGCGGCTCATCAGCAGCATTTGCAGCAGCAACACACACTCCAGCTGCATACGCAGCCACAGCAACCATCAGCCATATGCCACCCAGCAGCTGGTGCCAGTGGCTCAGCATGCGCCGCCTTCTCAGCATGCGGCAGCTCATCATGCCCAAATGGCGGCTGCTGCTGCTGCTGCCGCTGCAGGGCGCACCGCCGGGTCCCGTCTCAATGTTGCCTCAATCGAATCAGTATACCCAAAGTACCACGAATCTGATTAATATCAACATCAACAGTGGAGGAGTGACCACCATAGCCACGGGAGAGAATCACCAGCCTCCCTATAGTCTACAGAGTGAGCAGCAGCAGCAGCAACAGCAGCACCATAATCTGGAGCAGCTGCCGCCCAACAGCAATGCGGCCATTTGCCTGCAGACTTTGCCCAAGCCGTCGTCGGCCACGGCCAGCGAGTGCAGCTACAAGAATTGCCATTTAAATATCAGTGCCAGTGTGACCTCCAGTTCAACAGCCGGACGTCGTACCACACCGCGTGGCTCACAGGAGCTGCTGCATCAGATCAGCCCCCACCAGCAGCAGCAGCAGCAGCAACAACAACAGCAGCAGCACCAGCAACAGCAGCAATATCTCACTGTGGCCGATGTGGAGATCAATGCCAGTTCCAGTGCCGCCAGCTATCACTCGCTGCCCGCCACGAGCGACATGGTGGCCACGCCCACTCATGCCCAAGCCCACGCCCAGGCCCAGGTGTTGCATCAACAACACTTAATGGCCGCTGCCCTAGCCACGCCTCCTTTAGAGATAATGCAGCCTCTGGAAATAGCCACTATATCCACCACTCCCACGCCACAGCCAGCACCAGCACCGGTTACCACAGATTCGGTGACCCAGACCCAACCACTGCCACTGCATGCGGCTCTCAAGGCCCAGCAGCTGGCCTCCGCCTCGGGCTCCAAGACCCCCTCAAGCTCGCGTCGCTATCATCGCACCATACCCCGTTACTTTGCCATGGCCGATCCCCTCCAGGTGAAGCCCAAGTCCAGCAATCCGGAAAAGCCCAAGAAACCCATGTGCCAGTGTCCCATCCAGCATGTGCCCATGTCCTATATGGGCAGCAATGCCAATGCCTTCTTCAACTCCGCCTCGCCATCGAATTCGGTCAGTCCCACCTGTTCGCTGTCTCCAGCTGCTGGTGGTATGCGCCATGCAGCCACTTTAGCCTATGGCCAGCGAGCCAAATCCTCTTCGAATCTCCAACAGCAGGAGCTAAGCGGTGGAGCCACATTGAAGCGCAGTGCGGGGTCAGGTTCTACTGAGCCCATGAAAATCTCCACCATTTCCAAACAGGTGGGTGATGAGATGCACAGTGTCTCGGCCATTATACCACCGCCTCCGCTGCAGCATACCGGAAGAGGTCTCGGCTCCGCCCACTGTCTTGGGCCGCGTCCAGAAGCGTTCCTCCTCCAGTGCGGCCGAACGTGGCGCGCAGCAGCAGCAGCGGTGGGGGCGGCGGCGGACGAAGTGCATCGAGTAGTGCCACGTCTGGTAATACAGGAGCCGATGTACTGTCCAGCGCCTATTTGAATCGAAAGGTGAGTTCGAAATGTAAGTAATTCCATTGCGAGAGCTTAGTGTTGAGTCGGGAGAGAGAACCGAGGAGAAAACGAGGAATGAAATCGAAGATGAAGTGCATGAAAAGTGCACTTGGATTGGCTCATCTTTAGGGATTGTAGGGGTAACTCATTTCCTTCTTGCTGACTACTCGAGCAGTCGTTTTCTTCTGCATTTTTTTGCTTTCCTTCTTTGTAGGTTTTTCTCTTTTATTCTTCCGATTCGGATTTTGTTTTTTTTTTGTCTTATTCTTTTGGTTCTTTTAAACTTTTTTTTCCTTCATTTTATTTCTTCGTCTTCTTATTTTATACAACCATTCGAAGTGTCGAGGAGGAGAAGCTGCCTTCTCCAACCTGCCGCCTCTAAGGAGAACTAACGGTGCCATAAATCCTGTGAACACCTATGAGAGAGACGTCGAAACTTACCATCTTTTTGTCGATTACAAGGCCGCCTTCGACACACCAATAAGGTCAAGGCTCTGGAAGCCCTGTCTCCCTTTGATTTACCAGCAAAGTACGCTGGACTTTGCATGATGACGTTGAAAAGCACTCAAAGCTGCGTCAAAATAGGAACGAACCTCACTGGAGCCTTTGATACCAAATGAGGTTTTAGGCAGGGTGATACCTTATTAACTTTTGTGACTCCTTTAATCTGCTGATGGAGCAAATACTGCGATAGTCCGACGAAGAATCACTCTTGCAAACCGATGCTACTATGGGCTCAATAGGGAGTTCAAGAGCAGAGACCTCTCTCGAAAAACGAAAATAGCGCTAAATATCCCAGTCCTGCAATACGGCGCAGAAGCATGGGCAATATCATCAGCGGATAAGGCGGCGATTGGCGTTTTCAAGCAAAAGATTCTTCGGATGATTTATGGACCTTTGAAAGTTGGCGAGGATTTTCGCATCCAAAAGAATGATGAACTGTATGGCTCCATGGGCGACTAGTCTAGGCTTATCAAGCTGCTAGACATGTTATTATGGATGAACAAGGTCCAGGAAAAGCTGTCTACAAACGGAATGCGAAAGATCGGACGACCACTTTCAAGCGTGGTGTGAACAACTGATGCCAGGTCGCACAGGGCAAAAACGACTTTCAGGCATTAGTAGCAGCGGCCGAGACCGTTAAACGGTTGTGATATATCGGGCCAAAAGAAGAAGAAGAACGAGTTAAGTGTTGAGTTCGATATTTTTTGGCTCTATGTATTGCCTTTCCTTCTACTCTCTTGCATTTTATCTTTCTTCCTGCTCTGCTCCGTTCTTAGTTTATTTATTTAACTTTTTATCTGCTTTGCTCCTTTGTCGCTTCTATTTTCTTCATTCTACTCTCTTTTTTTCTCTTCCGAACCTTCATTCGTTATACAACAAGGTTCCAGAAAAAGATTAAAGATTATGTCTCTCTCTGACATGACTGGCAAGCATTCGGCTTAAATTGAGTGTTTGGCTCGGGCTAAGGCTGGGGAACACTGCCTTGCCATGCCATTTCTCCAATTTTCTATTCTTTTCACACCTTTCGCCCTTTTTCTCTTAACTTCCACTTAATTTATATACAAGTTTTCCCAAATTCTTCCTTAATGCTTTTAGCCCACCTTTTTTTCTAACTTCCACAATTTGACTTCCTTTTTCTTTTGTGCCTTCCAGTCTCTTCCTTATTTTTCACTGTCCACAAGTAAATCAGCAAAAATAAAATATGAAAGGAATCAAAATAAAATATTGGAAAAATAAGAATGAGGTAGAAAAATTAAAGAAGTTAAAAGATAGTGAAAAGAGGAGGGTAAAATGGAGGGAAATTCAGGATATTTAGCCTACGTTGAAAACTCCGTAAGTATTATAATATTTTTCAGAAATTATATGTTTGGTAACTATAGTATGCCCCAATGTCTTAAAATGCACTGAAAAATACCCAAAAGGAATAAGGTAGCAATATTTGTCAGCCCCCCAGCTTGAATTCAAAATGTGTTTACAAATAAGTAAAACAATTAAAATAAGCTTATAGCTTTCGAAGCCACATGATTACTACCACAAGGTACTTCTGATCCTAAGATATCTTAGGCACTAAAATTTAAAAATGTAAAAACTAATAAAAATCTGATGTTTTTTTTTTTTTTGTCTTTGCTTTTATTTTTTGTGTGTCGGAAAATTTGGTTTTTTTTCTTCTAAAAGTTAGTTCTTTGCCACATTAAACATTTCTTTTTTATACTCTATCTATTAGAGATTTACTTGTAGCGCCACAATGTTTTATTTTTATAGAACGTTTTCTTTATATATTTAAAATATAATAAACAAGAGTTTGTCGAGTAGCACCGTTGAGACAACATTCATATACAATTGACAACGAGAGCAAGTTAAAGTCGGCTCTAACCGACTTCGATAAACCCGTTACTCATGAAAAAACATGTTTAACAGTGCTCCTGCGTTCCTTAGGGTGACCACCCGAAAAGTATGCAACATTTTTTTAGGGTGGGTGGGGTGGTAGCGGGCGGGCTTGGTTCGCTTTTTTGAACCGCCGACATTTCGGCAAATCGATTCATTTTGCTAATTACTAACTATCCCCAGAAGGTACGAATCGTCTAACTTCAAAACTGTGGGAGATAAAACGTTTTTTCCAAATTGCGGGGGGGAGGGGGGGGGGCAAAATTTGAAACAAACTTGATCTGCGTACAGATAAAAGAAGCATTTGTCCCATACATGTCAAACCTCTATCTTTTACCATCTCTGAGGTCGACGCGTTCATACAGACAGACGGACAGACGGACAGACGGACGGACAGACGGACAGACGGATTTGACGGACGGACATCCTAAATCGACTCGGCTGTTGATGCTGATCAAGAATATTTATCTTTTGGGCATGATCCCCTTTTTACCCATTTTAATGGGTACAGGGTATAAAATAGCACCCTCAAAGCTTAGCCTTCAGCTCGGTAGAGGGCAAAATTTGGGTCGATTATCAACCCAATTACCTAATTCAACATTTATTCACTTTGTATATAAGAGCAACACTTGGGGAAAAGTGGGGATTCCCAACACCAGTTTACTCTAAACAAAATGTGCACAGCTTGCTCGACCTAGACACTGAAAAATAAACTTCTTGGTTTTCTAGCGGGTTTTTCACATAGCTTGATCTCGCTTCATGAAAAGTTAAATTCACAAGTTGCTGACGCTCAGCTTCATTGGCCAATGTATATACGCGAACAAGCCGCAAAAATGCGTAAATCACTTCGCACCATGGTAAAGCGACTCCAAATATTGTACACATTTTTCGAATGCCTCCAGAGGAGCCCAAATGAAACAACACTATGGCGAGCTGTAAATCAATTGGCATTTGATTTTTGAATCCAGTTGTTGCAAAAACTTCGTTCTTCCTTTATCAATTTCAGCAAAATTCCGAATTGGTTCCGAGTCACGCGCAAATGAGGAGAGGATGTTATTTTCAAACTTATGGCACGTTACAGATATCTCCTCGACGGCAAGAATATATGCAAGCGACATCGTCCATAAAGTCATCCAACAACTTATCCATTGCGAAATCAAGCTGATTTGGTGGACATACATCTGCAAAAGTCGACAACAATTAAACGTGCAGATTATTAATAGCAAAATAGGCACCCTCAATCATTTCAACTTCACGATTAAATTCGCTTGCTTTCCATTCAAGAATATTATCTTTAATGCTTTTAGTTGGCATTTTTATTTATGTATTTTTTCTCACCAAATCTCTCGGAAAACAAAACAGGCGGAATGTTTAACGTAATTGTGCACAAATTTTGGATCGGGGCTCTGCTCACAATACTAGTCAGGCAAAACTGCTCTACAAAGTGAATACGCTAATATGTTTATTTGTTAAAAATCTCCCAAAATAAATCTATGCACAAACGACAAAGTTAATGTAAAACTAAAAACTAGAAAGGGAGAATTGTACGAGGGTTGATGAGTTTAGAAGTCAGAAACACAGGAATGCGATTAAACACTTCTTTCTATGGCTAACATGATTCTGCCAGTTTTTTATATGGCAGCTATACGATATATTCTTCCGATTTTGATCAAATTCTTCAAAATTGTGTTGAGACAGATAATATTCATAACTGGAACGTACAAAGACGCTACCATTGAAAACAAAAAAGTTTTTCTCACTAAAACTATTTTTTCGACCGATCATTCCTATGGCAGCTATATGCTATAGTCATGCGATTTGGATCAGTCTTGGCAGAATTGTGTGTTGGCATATCATATTGATCAGTAACGAGTTTGGGAGCGATAGCCCTGAAAACGAAAAAGTTTTTCATACTAAAACTTTTTTTCAGATCTATCTTTTGTATGGCAGCTATACTATATAGTTGCCCGATTTGCATAAAACTTGCTAAAATTATGTGAAAGCATAAAAACTTATAAATACGAGGTTTCGTAGCGATAGCATTGAAAACAAAAAAGTTTTTCTAACTAAAAATACTTTCAACCCATCGTTTTTTTACGGCTATTTATGGTTTAATTCTCCCGTCCGGCCGGTTTGACAAAAGAGCAGCGTATTTGTCTACCAAAGACTTCGTGCAAAGTTTGGTTGAGATAGCCCAAAAATTGACGGAGGAGATAGCATAGAAACCAAACGAACGACAGACGAACAAACGAAAAAGGGATGTTAAAACAACTATATTTAATATTTTTTTTTTTGGAGGGGTGCCTCTTTTGTGTGTTACAAAAACCACCAACATTATAAAATACCTTTCCAAGGGTATAAAAATTTTTTTCTCAAAACCCGTCTCCACCCATCCCGGCGGAAAAATCCTGAAAGTAATTTGTATTTATTTCTTGTGTGTGTGGAACACAACTAAATCTGTGTGACCATGCACCTAACAGGTGGAAGGTCACTCTGATCAATCAGCTGTTAAGCACTGTTAACTATTTGAATTTTAAATAAATTTAAAAAATAAAAATAATATTTTATGGAGGAAGCCTGCTGCTCGGAGTATGTGCTACACACTTTACACTTGGGGATGATAAACCCATGGCATGACACTTTGCAGTGTGTCCCGGATGGCACAAAACATCACTGCAGCATGTTGTTAACTGCATTACTTTATAATGCAATCTTCTCCAAAATAGTATGACCTCTTGGTTGTATGTTAATCAAATGAAGTCTCTCATCGTAGGATGCCTAAATTCATTTGCATTTATATAAGGGATTTTGTTGCCGGATCAGTACCTTTGTTTTGGTCGATGGGCGAACCGCTGGAACATAGCCAAAACCATACGAAAATTACTTAAGTGCGACTCCTAGGATCAAGAGTCTCATATATAGATACCGCGGTACCTTGGCATGTCTCTGGACCGCCGGTTGACCTGGAAAGTCTATGTGACTCGGGCAGTAGCTACGGCATGGGAGCTCCATTGGCTTCTTAGTCCTAATAGCGGTTTATCTGGGCGATTCTGTTATGGGGTATGGCATGATCCACTGCCCTCAATAAACTGGAGTCTTCTAGGTAGGCCTTACAACTATATACCGCGGTGTGGACGCTTTGCCATTATGCGCCCAAATCAATATGCACACCAGCAGGAATCATGACCAATTGGTGCACCATTCCAATAGATTTGCCAATGATCTGGCGACACACAGATTAAGAAGGCGTCTTAAACGACGACATCTCTCCGACCTTTGTGTCTATGGACAGCGTGCCTCTGGCGGCCGCATCAATTTGGCATAAGTATGCCTTTGGCACCATCCCCTACCAATCTTTGCACGCTGATGGTTCCCCAGCCAGATGACAGCTAATAACAAAAAAACATATAAGCATTCCCATCGCATCCAAAATAATTGTTGGCAATATATTCCTGCGATGTGCATCAGCTGTTCTCTCCATCCACACACGCTATCGATATGCGAACTATCGATAAGAAACTGTGGATTACGTTCATGTTGCTGGATACACAAGCAACGAAAAGGCAAACTAAAAATTCCTGCCACAGTTTTTTTTATATGAAGTTTGACAGGAATTTTTAGTTTCCGCGGTGCTGGATACCATCGCAGTATGGACTTTACCGACATGCTTGAAGTAATCAATTCCGTATCACTCTCTTATACTGACATAATTATAACTGGTGACTTAAATAGTGATATGCCCAGTGAAAGAAACCTTTCAACTAGCATGGAATCTCTTTAGTTCAAACGAGGGGCTTCACTCTATGACAAACTCTCCGTACCTTCTTTTTTCAAAACATGACCTTATTTTTCTTACAATGCCCATTTCCAAAAGGTCCACCAGGGCCAAAAAAATTAAAGTGTTTAAAAACACTATATTTGATCGAATTTTCATAGGGAAACAATCAAATTAAATTTATGTAAGCTAATCTAACATTTACTAATAACCCAATTGTATATATTTAGTTTCACGGCCGTGCTAGCGTGATTTTTCTCATTTTGACATTAAATTTGCTTAATTTTTTGGAAAAAAGTGACTTTATATTACATGTACTTTCGCTATCTAAAACATTTCTGATGGTACAAAGGGCTATGCAAGAATGCATAAGAAACCATGAGAAACTATGCCAATGCAATAAACTGTAAGTTTTAGCTTCGCATTATAGCAGAAACCACGTAAATATGGTGATGGAAAAAATGTCACGTTCGACATGTCACGTATCGACAGAGATAAAAATTTTTTTACAAAAAATGTACTCAAGATTTTTAAATCAAATAATATACATTTCAAAGAAATATTCATTCATAAGATATTAAGAATATTTGGGATTAGTTATTGTGTTAGATTTCGCTAAACTTTGTCTTTATATAGCTGCTCGCGAAAACCACTTCTGTTTTTGTCACGTTCGAATAGCTTCCAATTTTGTCATTATTTTGGAAACCGAATTTCATTTGATACAAACTTTAACACTAATTAAAGTGCTTGCTAAGAGCTGTATTATTCAGTAAAAAACGAATTAAAAATTCAATTTTTTTTTAATTTTTTTCATTTTCAAAGTGTACGACGGTCACGGTTCGACAGAATGGAAATGCCCATATGCTGTATCTCTGGACTACATTGAACATTCGTTGACATATCGTGACTTTAAGAACATAAACTACGTAGACCTTGGAAACAAACTTAACTCATGTCAATGGGAACCATCTGTTGACGTTCAAGTAGAAATATTTAATTCAAATATTGCCAATTTATTTAATAAATGTGTACCACTTAGACGTAAAAAATCTACACCGGCTCAAAAACCATGGTTTAATACTGACGTAAAAGGGCGATCAGCAAGCGTGACAAGGCGTACATTAAGTGGAAACGCTACAGGACGGATTACTTACTCCTTGAATACCAAAACTTGAGAAGAATGGTAACGAGTCTATGTGATGCATCAAAACGTAGATACTATACTTCAAAGATTACTTTTGCGCTATCTGAGCAATCATCTCAAAATGTATGGAAAACTATAAGAGAGTTAGGAATTGGCGGACAAAGATCTGGAGTGGCTGAGTGTATTGATTTGAATGAACTTAATTATTAATTTGTACAGCCACTAGTACCTGATAATTTAGATATATCGTACCTGAATGCCCTGTTAAATAACAGCTGTGATAGTAGTTTTAGTTTCATGTGTGTCAGTCAGTGTGAAGTCTTAGAATCAATTCTAAAAATAAAATCAAATGCAACAGGACTAGATAATATTGACCCATAATTTTTAAAAATACTTCTCCCAAAAATCTTATCTACCTATCTCTATACTGCCCTTCCTTTCCAAAGCGTTAGAACAAATTATGACATCCCAAATTAATGTGTTTTTGGAAAAAAATTCTTTGTTAAATGATAGACAGTCCGGATTTAGGACAAATCGAAGTTGCACTACATTAGTCACTAAAGTTGCAGAGGACATACGTAACAAACTTGACAATGACCAAGTGACTATCTTAACGCTTCTTGACTATAGCAAAGCACTCGACACAGTTAACCATGAAGTACTATGTAAAAAGCTAAAAATCTTATACAATTTCTCGGATACTGCCTAAAATTGATGAAGTCGTACCTGAACGATAGAAGCCAAGCTGTAAGAAATGTTATAAAACAGACACATTGCAAAAGCTTGAAATTGACAGTACTAATATAGGCTATGTGGAAAAGACAGCTAATTTAGGATTTACAATTGACAACACATTAACATGGGATGATCATATAAATCAAGCACTTGGAAAATCATATGGAGTTTTAAGAGAGTTAAATTTGACTAAATATTTTATACACACCAAAAAAAAAATATTTATCTTTTTTTACCCTTCCCCCCCCCTCTTTTTATTTACATGGTTGTTTTTAGCTTTTTATATAATCATAATATAGTTGTTTTTAATAAATAAAAAACCAAATATATAAGGTTGTCAAAAAAGTCTTGCGGTATTTCCGCAAGCTTGTCTTTGCAAGCGCGTAGTTCTAGTTGTATTCGTCGCATCGGTTCACGCTAGAGCTTTTGAAAGCTCTTTTCACGCGCTAACACGTGTTTGATTTATTGTTGTTTGTTTTTAGTCGTTCGGAGTTTAGCGTCGCAAACATGGACAAAATAAAGAGAAAATACGGCATATTTTACAGTACTACTACGATAAAGGCAAAAATGCATCTCATGCTGCCAATAAAATTTGTGCAGTTTATGGACCCGATACAGTTTCCATTTCCACCGCACAACGATGGTTTCAACGTTTTCGTTCTGGTGCAGAGGTGATCGAAGATGCGCCACGGTCCGGAAGGCCTGTCGTCGAAAATTGCGATAAAATCGCTGAATTGATCGAAAGAGACCGGCATAGTAGCAGCCGTAGCATCGGCCAAGAGCTGGGCATGAGTCATCAAACCGTTATAAACCATTTGAAGAAGCTTGATTCAAAAGAAGCTCGATGTATGGGTGCCACACGACTTGACGCAAAAAAAACATTTTTGCCCGTATGGATGCATGCGAATCGCTTCTGAATCGCAACAAAATCGACCCGTTTTTGAAGCGGATGGTGACTGGCGATGAAAAGTGGGTCACTTACGACAACGTGAAGCGCAAACGGTCGTGGTCGAAAAGCGGTGAAGCTGCCCAGACGGTGGCCAAGCCTGGATTGACGGCCAGGAAGGTTCTTCTGTGTGTTTGGTGGGATTGGCAGGGAATCATCCACTATGAGCTGCTCCCCCTATGGCCAAACGCTCAATTCGGACCTGTACTGCCAACAACTGCACCGCTTGAATGCAGCACTCATGCAGAAGAGGCCATCTTTGATCAACAGAGGCCGAATTGTCTTCCATCAGGACAACGCCAGGCCACACACATCTTTGGTGACGCGCCAGAAGCTCCGGGAGCTCGGATGGAGGTTCTTTTGCATCCACCGTATAGTCCGGATCTCGCACCAAGTGATTACCACCTATTTCTGTCCATGGCGAACGAGCTTGGTAGTCGGAAGTTGGCCACAAGAGAGTCCTGTGAAAATTGGCTCTCCGAGTTTTTTGCCAATAGGGAAGCGAGCTTCTATAAGAGGGGCATTATGAAGTTGGCATCTCGTTGGGAACTCGTCATCGAACAAAACGGCGCATATTTGACTTAAATCGCATTATTATAACCAATTTTATGAACAATTGAAAATTCAATAAAAATACCGCAAGACTTTTTGACAACCTTTTTTTTTACGTTTATACCCACCTTAAAATAAATTTTTAATATATTAAATATGTTATTTTTTGTGTATGTTTTTTTTTTTTTTTTTTTTTAAAATTTTTTAAATAATTTATTTTTTTTTTTTTTTTTTTTTTCCCCAGACTTCAGATCCTTAGCTATCAATCAAAATTTATTTACTAAAGTCAAATGGGGCACAAATTAATAATGTTATAAATTGTATGTCGTGTACTTCCAATTTGAACTCTATGTTCAAAATAAAGCATGACTTTTGCATTATTTTCCTTCTCATAGTTGTAATATTCTACACTTGAATATTAACACGATCCAGTACTAAACAATGTTTTTTTTCAGCTAAAATATAAAGAAACTTGAAATAAAAAACTTCAAAAATTCAATCCCAACCGTTTTTCTAATATAAGAGTTCCTCTTTCGGTAGATGGTCCGGTCCATTTCTGCTTTTGCTTGTCTTTCTAAGTTATATTGAAGATATAGGCCATCCTATCTGATCACTATATATAAAATAGTTGTAATAGTCCCTCCAGAACAATATATACTGATTCACTCGTTTCACCTAGGGCGCCGTTTTACGGTTAAGCTGAGAGGCGAGCGATCTCGCATCCGTCCCTTTCTTGTGGGGGTAAAGGCGTCCCACGGGCCGCTCCGTCAACTTGGCATAACTGTCCCCTTGGGACTAACCCTTAACAATATGCGTGCAGCGCTGCTGGCTCCCCAACATGATGACAGCTCAACCACCATGACCTGTCCTGCATGTTATTTGTTATTCCAGGCGTTTGCCGAACTGTCTTAGTCCTGTATTATCTTAGTCCTTCTTATTAACTATTTGTAAATAGATTATGTACCAAATACTGTCCTAGATATCTTTAAACAAACCGACAATTTAGGCAAGTTTTGACAATTTATTTGAAAATGATTGCCTTAGATATTTAAAATAAACAAAAATGTTTTACGGTTTGATTTAGTTAGTTCTAATTGTCAGTTTTTGAAGATGTCGGGCGAATTAGAAGCTGCACCGATTTTAAACTTTCCATGCCAAACCAGTGATTGTTTCTAAAGTTTTTAAAACCTTCCGTGTAATACTTTCCATTGGGGTTACTGAAAATATAAATATTAAAATGAATACGAAACATTTTTCAATTACTTTGTTACTTACACATACGTACAGGGCAACAAACCCCGGCCACAGTACCACCAGCCACCATACATAATTTTTGCGCACTCTCCCTCCTCCCAAAAATCATGATCACGATCATGTGTTGAGAACTTACAACCGTCATTAAATGAAATGGTGTCAGATTCCGGTCCAGTACATTCATCCACTGAGAGAATAAAACCTTCCTCCTCGCTTCCTACCTTAAAGTTCTTACAGCGTTCAAACTTAGTTCTACCATCGAAATATTCTAAATGTGCATATAACTCATGTGTTTCGTAACTGGTTAACAAATGAATTTTCTGTAATCCTAAAAAGAACTCCCCGTCCATGCTTCCAAATCCTGCACTATAGTTGCTCCAATCTTGGAAGAAGTCCACACTACCATTAAATCGTTTTTGAATCACAGTCCAACCTGGACCTGCTATATTACTTTCGCATCGAACAAAGAAGGGATTTAGTTGAGGAAGCGTTATATTATGAATACCTGAAGGATTTGCAAGACGACTGCAACTGGTTGTGGGCCCTGTGTACTGTAAAAGGTCCGCTTTATGCTTAATCGATTCGGATTCTAACAAATTAATCGTATTTTTTAAGCTTTCAATTTGATGCCCCAAATCAGCTTTAACCTTTGATAATTTGTTCTCAATTTGAATTTTTTCTTCATTTAACAATTTGTTGTTCCTTTCTAGACTTTTGATTTTTTTCTCTAAATTAGCTTTATCTTAGACTTTTTTCAATTCTAGTTTTTTTCGTCTGCTAACAGTTTGTTGGTAATTTCCATTTCATTCTTTTCGTTTTCATGCTGCAATTTTAATTGATCGATTTCTGCTTTATGTTCCGCTTCCTTATCTAATTGGTCTATAACCTGGCTAATAAATTGAGCGACTAATTCATTGTCGGACTTTAACTTAGACGGCAGATTCTCCATGTTTTGGTGTAATTGATTTATGGCACCACAGATGTCGTCCAAGTCCGTCGGATTATGGCAGATCTAGCAACACACACATAAAATTGTAATATTTCTTATTATGACACTTCACTGTTTTAATACTTTCATATGACTTACATCATTTTGTAATCCTGCATACGAGGACTTCGCCTGGGTGTTTTGGACTAGCATCCACAGTCCATAGATTACAATTACTCCAAAAATATTAGATTTCATGTTGGTAAATTTAACTTCTAGTTAGGTTCGCTCATAAAACTAAAATAAATGAATCCAATGAAAAAGATTCCGCATGAGAGCTTAGCGTTGTGGCTTAGCTGCTGATAAGAAGTTGACGTTCTGGTCGTAACGCCAAATTTCGATGGGTCAAGGCTTTCACCATTCGGTTGACTTTGAGATAATCAAGTGTTTCTTGGAAATATTTTTGAAAATCACATCCGCCTGTGCCTTTGCTTATCTATACATTTGTACATAAATATGGAATGATTCAAGTTTTTGTAGTTTGATATTCACTTTATTTAAGTATAATTCAGTAGATCTTACTGTCTTTCTCTGCGTTTCTTCCTTGAGAATCATTAGAGGCGGGATTCCGAATCTTCCGCCTTATTCAACTAAATGATAGCAAATAAATATATCATGGGGAAAATGGTCTTAACGAGACTTTAAAATGGGGATGGTATTGGAGTTGTGTGTACTCCAAGTTTTATTATGCGTGGTGCAAAATGGCAAATTTGATGACTTAGTTGTGGTATATTTTTATATAATGCATATGTGGTAGATAGTTTTTGGTCAAATGTATGAATGTTGAGATGTGTAGTAGTAGTAGTAGTAGTAGGTTTTTATTTTTTGTGCCATATTTAGCGATTGACAATAGATGCCGTCAGCCAGTTACAAAATTAATTGACTAAATCTAATGTAATGTAATATAAGACTTATTATTATTTTTATTATATTATTATAGGATTATTTTTCTTTTCGGTTTTATATATATTATTTAAAAAATCTTCAACAATGATTTGATGCCTATATTGAAGTGCTTCCTTGAGGTAGTTTGCTAACACAACCCAATTTTCTCCGTTCAGTATTTTCTCGAATTTGTCCATGCCTATTAATTGGGTTCCCAGTGTGCTTGCCTGATTTCTTTAAGCACCGGGCATACCGCTATAAAATGGAAAGTGTCTTCCCTTTCATGTAGGTTACACATGCGGCACTCTGTATTAGCTCCCGTACTGTATGGCCTATAGTTGATATGCAACACCTCTGCTCTCGCTTTGAATATCACGGGTATTGCCTGTGAGCCGAGAGTGTCGGAGAAATAGTTTTGAACTCCCATGTCATATTTCAAGACCCTGTAGTACGCTCGGGTTTCACTGCATCTTGCCTGATCTATGAATCTCGTTCGTGCTGCTACTGCCAGGCCTTCCAGTATCTGTTTGTGCTTGTCATTCCAAGAATTTAGGTCTTCCAAAGATAATTGTACGCCGACTTGATGCGCTAGGCTGTCCCACTTATCAAAGAATTGCGATCTACTATGCAAGAGATGCATTGCTACAATTTTTGGGAGTCTGTGAGGGCTGAGGTTCATGACTTTTCTTATATAAGAGAAATGCATTTCCAACGTCTTTATATAAAGCGGAGCTAGGCCGGTTTCAAGGTAAATGGCGTAGTGTGGCGTGTTCCTTGGCCATTTGAAAATCCTTTTCAGGAAGGTTGGTACAAGTCTTGTTGTTACAGTCTTGTTGAGATGTGTGTGTGCTTCTAATCTTTACTGTAGCTTCTTTCTGCCGCACTGAATCTTCTCGCTTAAAATCTTTGAAGCCTTCTGGGTGATGGCCTTGATAACATCCTTATCCTGTAGGCCTGTCCACATGGCAATGAGCAGTGTGCCTAAACACATCCACAGCAGATTGTTAATAATCGCTCCAATACTGCACACATGACCACACACTTCCTCAAACTTGGCCTCCTGATCGCCATTCCAGTTTACACTGCTGAGAAACAGGCGTGAAATGATAGGAAATACAAAGTCCAAGACCACCGTCAGCAGTGCCATCAGCGAGATCAACGTAATGAAGGACAAGTCCAGGTACCACAGTACCAAATAAATCAGGCTGATCCCGGCAAAGACCACACCTGCATAATACTGCTTCTCCCAAGTGGGGACGCCATTAGCATACACAATGGCCGTGGCAAACGGTTCCAGATCGTGCTTAAGTTTGTTGAGAGCGCGTTTCTGTAGATTATATACACACAAAGAAATCTGTGGGTAGATTTAACCGATATTGTGGGTTGGAAATGCGCCAACCCACAAAGTTGGTAAAATTAACCAAATTGTAGAGTAACTTTCACGTAAACCTTTACGTAAGACTAACTATTGCTATAGTAAATCTAACCGAAAATCTCGTTTAAAAAAGCGCCAACCCATAAGTAATATTTACCGATGTTTACAGTAAATACCTTTCTTACTGAGTTTAACAGTAATTTTACCATACAATTGGTAATTTGACAGCTGTTACACAACTGTACAACAGTAGGGTGGGCTACTGTTCTAGCTGTCACAAGTTGGCAATCTACTTGAGCTCATCGCAGAGCAGAAGAGGCAACCCCCCAATCAAGTCAACAATTTCGCGGTTAGATTTGCCGTCGGAACAGTTAATCGGTGCATCAAACACATTCAAAAAGTTATACTATATGTGCGGTTAGATTAACTTGTGGGTACAGTTAATTGCTGCAAAAGCAAAGTATGAGATGAAAAAATCACGTCAAAGTTACTAATTCTATGGTAAAGTTACTGTAGTAGCAGTAATTTATTAAAACAAAGAAAAAGTTGACAAAATATTTGTAGTTAATTTTACTAGGAGTACAGTTGTTAAATGCAACAACAAAACTCGTGCTAAAATAAATACGTAAAGCTTACAAATTTCTTCAGTAGATTTTACTGTTAGCACAGTTACAAAACAACACCAAAACCACATGCATAAAAAATTTGAAAAAAAGTTACTGTCAGCGTAGTTAATTTTACCCACCAGATTTTTTTGTGTGTAGAAATTACAAAAATGCAAGAATGCAAAGCGTGAAGATTTTCCACAATGGCGACTGAGTTGGCATTTGCGCGCGATTTTTTATGGAAAATTACAGATTCACAGCTCATTTACCTGATCCACCTGTGATGTAGCCATCTTTGTTCGACTTGCTGTATATAATCCGATCTGAGGGCGGTAATTGAGGCTGGTAAATGAGGATGACGTTTGTTTTCATACTGTCAAAAATTAATAATAAAATAATAAAGGGCCCCTTGAAAGAGAGCAGCTGTGGTGAGTACGTCAGCTTATAGTAAATTCACCTTGGTCTCTGTTCTTCGCTGGGAGTCACAGACTGTGTGGTTCGCGAGTTGTTCTAACCTATTTACTAAATACGGATCTCCATGGTAAAAAGACCGCTAATTACTTAAGAAACTGCATTTCAAGTCCACAAATGATCACACTTAATAACATTGACATGAATTTGACAATACTGAACCGCGATAAATACCATGGAAGACCAATGCTAAAGAATATAGTCAAAATCATAACAATCGCTTAAAACCACTTTCCGTTACTGACAAATCATTCAATCGCGGAAAAATACCAAAGTAGATCAAAAATAGTAACAATCCAAACAAATTGTACTCCCTATCAAGTGAAAAATGCTAGGATCAATGCAAAAGAGCCATTCGCAGCTAATGGTTCTCCATGGTAATAAGACCGCTAATTACTTAAGAAACTGCTTTCCAATACCACAAATTATAATAACATAGTCATGATTAGGACACTACTGAACCGCGATATACACCAAGGACCAATGCTAAAGAATATAGTTAAGATCACAAGGAACAATACCGAAGAGAATCAAAAATAGTAACACTGCCCTACCTATAAAATATATTAATACTTGACCAGCGTAAATAGACGAGTCGATATAGCCATGTTTGTTTCTCATCACGGTTCAAGACATATTGCGTTTTTATTCTTTAGCATTGATCTTCCATGGTGATTGTCGCGGTTCTGTATTGTCATAAACAGGGCAATGTTATTATGTGTGGTGATTTGTGGACTTGAAAAGCAGTTTCTTAAATAGCGGCTTCTTACCATGGAGATCCGTTAGCTTCAAATTGCGCTCATGCATTGATCCCGCCAGGATTTTTCACTTGATTTGTGTTATTATACACTTGAAAAGTGTATTATAATTTTGCCCCGAAGTGTGCAACGCATAGAAGGAATCATCTCCGACCACATAAAGTATATATATTCTTGATCAGCATGACGAGCTGAGTCGATTAAGCTTTGTCCGTCCGTCTGTCCGTCTGTCCGTTTGTCCGTCTGTCTGTTTCTACGCATACTAGTCCCTCAGTTTTGGAGCTATCGAGCTGAAACATTGCACAGAGTCTTCTTTTTACTGCACGCTGCTAATATGTCGGAACCGACCAGATCGGATAACTACTTCTTGTAGCTGCCATACAAATGTTCGGTCGGAAAATGGATTTTAGTGGGAAAAACTGTTTTGCTCTCAATATAACTGCTCTCAAACACGGTCATGGGTAATATGTAATGTTTTTAAGCTGATCTGCGAAGTTTGGTCGAAGTCGCTAACCGTTGAGACAAGCTATTTCAAGTGTATCAAAACTTCGGTACAGACGAAGTTAGCTTTGCCTTTCTCGTTTTTTATCGTCTTTGGTATTATTTCGCATTTTAAAAGTCGACAGTCACGGTAAATAGTTTAGAATAACTCGCGAACTACACAGTCTGTGGCTTTCAGCGTAGAACAGAGAGCTGGGCCCCACGAGCCGAGAGCGGCTCACGTGCTGTAGCTCACGAGCCGAGAGCCGGTTGATGGCACTCGAACCCTGGTTATACCCATGCAGCCCGGACAATTTAAAAACAAAACTGTATTATTTAACTTTTTCTTACACCATTATGCTAATTCTTATCCAAATTAGATATCCAAACTGATTTACAAAAGTCCTAGCAATTAAAATACCCGGACAATCATTACAAGTTTGCCAAAGTTTGTTCTTACATTTGACTTGCTGATCAAATTATGTTATGCTACTGTGTTATAATTTAACAAATTTTTTTAACTTTCGGTTGAGAAAAAAACACAAACTTATCGAAAACTTATTCTGTATAACGTCAAATCAATTGTCAAACTATTTTACTATAAAAAAATGCGTTCACACACAATGCAAACTTATTTACAAATTTTCAAATTTTCACAAATTATTTACTTGTACTTACTTAACACTTTGAATATAACACTGTGAAACAAATTAATTTTTTTTTTTTTTTTCTGGGTTTAGATTTTTAAAATTTTTTAGCAGCAAGCACCAACACCCCTTTATCCTTTTTTATTTTAAGTTTCCGTTTAATGTGTATTTGATACTAGCAACATACACATACAACATCTGTTGCTGGTCAAATAAAGATGAGAGCTAAAATTTTGGAAAATTCACCAAAGTTAGAGGGAGTTACCACCATTGTTATTCCAAATTTCCGCCTCCAATTGATAAAAGTTTACAAATAAAAAAAAAAAAAATGACCCATTTCCACTGAAATATTTTTTTAGTATAGCTTGGAACGGTGATCTCAAAAATCGATTTCAAAAATTTTTCCATGGCTCCGTTTTTGAGATATGAATTTTTTAATTTTTCTGGTAGGTTCTCTTACATTCAAAGCCATATCTCACTTCGTAATTGTTAGATAGAGTCATACAAGATACGAATCGAAAGCTTTATAAGCTGGCAATAATCGCGGAGAACATTGTTTTCAAATCGGCTTAGTAGTTTGAATTCAACGATCAAGTTAAACGCATAGGAAAAATATAAGAAAATCCAAAAAAATATTTTTATTATTTCTACTTAAGAATCCCATTTTAACGAACACAACAAGGTATTGGTGAGGAAAATCATGTCTCACATACCGTAGATATATCAAATTGAGCAGAGAAACTAACAGTCAAATTTGAGTATTTAGTGAGTTCACCAAAAAATTTTTTCTGTTTTTCTTCATCTTTTGGTCAATTTATGAAGTGAGCGAAAAGACAGAACAAAAATAATAATCAAGAACGGAACAAAAAGTCGAAGCAAACGAAAATTTATTTTTAAATAATCACGAAAATACCACATTTTTTTTTGCACTAAATTGCTCACAGCCCCTGTGTTTGTTCATAGATCTTGATAATCGATATATGGTTTTCTTCGTAGAAGTGCGACTCTTAAGTAGAAAATATAAAAATAATTTATTTGGATTTATTTATATTTTTCCTATGCGTTTAAATCTTGAATTTTTAAGCAAAAAATAAATTTTTTGAAATATTCTTGGTCGTTGAATTCAAACTACTCAACCGATTTGAAAACAATGTTCTACGCGATTATTGCCAGCTTATAAAGCTTTCGATTCGTATCTTGTATGACTCTGTCTAACAATTACAAAGGGAGTAAGGCTTTGAATGTAAGAGACCCCCCCAAAAAAAAAATATATAATAAAAATTTAAACCGGGGTAAAAAAATTTTTATCGATTTTTGAAAACAGCATTCAAAACTACACTAAAATAGGAGTTTCGGTAGAAATGGGTCTTTTTGGCTGTAAAATGTAAGCGGTTAGTACCCCGCCCATAGAGGTCCAACTTAGAAAGTCGGATTAATGGAAAACCACTCGCTTGAATTTATTGTAAGATTTTAACCAAATTGAGGTTTTGACCAACAAAATGAGTCCTCAAGAGTTAACAAAAAAACCGCGATAGTAGGTACCACATTTGACAGCACTCATTATCGAGTTAATATAAACCATAAACTAGAGATCAAAATAGACCGAACTGCGTTTTTAGATTCACCATCGACGCCTTAGCTCGCGGTCTAGGGTATCTTTGCACAAGCAATTGCCTCAGAACAACATTGACCACTTGGGTATCAATGTCGTCTCGAAAATTATGCATAAAATTCTATGAATAAAATTCGTCATTTGCACTAGGAAAGAGTAAAATTTTGTTTCAAAATGTGTTCGGTGGACAAACCGCGATACGTTAAGATGCCTTGAATTGAAGTATTTTAATGACATGATCTGTTTTTCTGATGGTGATAAAGCACTCTACTAATAAGATTAATTTCATAATTTTAGTGAACCTTGTTTTACCTAAATGGTCAATGTTGTTCTAAGGCAATTGCTAGTACAAAAACGACTATAAACCGCGAACCGAGGCTTCGTTGGTAAAACTGAAAACGCAGTTCGGGTATGAGGTGTTGCTACCTGATGCCTCTAGTTTCAAAATTTATTGGTCTCAATCCCAGGCCATTTTGAGTGTTCCACAGTGTAATATATGTTCAAAGTGTTTCTTGATTAGTATAACAGAAAAACGAAAGTTAATAAAGATAAGTGGAATTTCTCTATTAGCTATGTAATGATAATTTATTTTGTAGATGTGATTGGGAACAATGTTTTATACCTGCGGTGGGCACGAAATTTAAGTTTAACAGTAAAAAACCAACCTTATCAGATAAAATCGAGTCGGCAAACGAGACACACACTGCATATGTTTTAATTTGCAAACATCTGCTTCAGTGCCAAGCGGGTCTCGATTGCGCACACTGTACCTGCTGCGCCCAGCTGCCGCCGTGCGTCAATAAGCATGAATTTTGTTCTATCAACTTACTATTATGTAAGGCAATTACACTTATTGCGACGTCTGCTTGCGCGTGTCGGCGCCTCAAAGCGAGACAATTTTCTTAAGCTTCATAATGACGCCTGTTGCCAAAAAAATAGCTCTTAGATCAGTGGAAACATGGTCATCCATGGTATATATTGCGGTTTAGTATCATACTTTTCTGTAGTTATGTGATGTCATTTGTGGTCTTGAAAAGATTTTATAGTGTTTGTATGGTCTGTTCTTTAAGTGCTTATGCTGGTCTTTATTCCCCTTGGTTTGCCATCGATTTTTGGTCCTCTTTGATCATTGATTTGTCATACGCAGAAAGTAGTTTGACACAATCTTTATGATTTTGACAATATTCTTTCTGGTCATCCATGGTATTTATCGCGGTTGAGTTTTGTCATTATCACGGCTATGTAGTTATGTGATATATTAGGGTGTGATATATAAAACTCGTATTTCTGCGTGAATTCGCATTTTCGTTGGGGTGTGAGCGCCATTTCTTAATTACTGTTAAATGCATTCGCATTGTTGATTGAGTGTGGTCATTTGAGGTTTTATAAAGCAGTTTCCTAGGCACTTGGATTACCATGGAGATCCTGTAGCTGTGAACTGCGATTTCAAATTGATCCTTATATGATTTTCCAGACTTTTACACCCACAAGGTCAAACTTCCTTTACAAATTTCTTGTTAAGGCCTCTGGCGAGCACTGAGCTATAACCGCGGCAAGAAACTTGTACTTTTCAGAATTAAAGTTTTCGGTATTTAATTTTATGCCCTTATCTCTGTAAATGAAATTTAGTGTTGAAAATGTCCGTTCCAAAGACTTTGACTAAAAAGACACTTATATTTTTCCCACAATAATAAGTGTTATTGAAAAACACATAACAGAAAATAAATGAAAATATGTGTTTCTCACTGAGATAAACACTTACACTCGAAAAATAAGTCACTTTCACTGACCGAAACACTTATACTCAAAAAATAAATCACTCTATCAGTTTAAAAATTGTCTAAAAATAACAGGGTTATTTTACAACACTTTCATTTTGGGTGAGATATTCCGGACCTCCGCTTTAGAGCAATAAATAAAAGTACGCATCGAATTTCAGTGCAATAGCGTAAAATCGGGAAGTTTAATACACACATATTTTTCCCTGAGTAACGTGTATATCGATGTCGCTTAATACCGATTTTAACATATGTATCCCAATTAACAATTAATCCATTTGTTCTTGACTTCGAAGAATTCAAAGGTAGGCATAGAGACTTGTGAAACTGCCGAACTTTGCTTTCGGAGAGATGGTAGATTTCCGCAGGGAATCAAAACAATTTTTTTTTAAATTTGAGATTTTATTACGAACAAGTGCGAGCCATATACTAGTCTAAGCCAGGCTTCACTGCTTGTCAGAGAAAATCATTTGCCTTAGGCGCATTCCGCGCAGCAAGGCAAGTAGGTCGATGTCAGCAATGTTGTATATTCTCCTTCTAGTTTTTCACTTTTATATTTACTCGTACTCTTTTGTAGGGTTGTCGAAATATCGATATCGAATAACTTTCGACGATATTTTTATGAACACTTTTTTTTGGTTTTTGGACAAAAATGAAGGTTTCCTAAGGGCAATCTCTTGGATATTAGTAATGTCAGTAATACTAGTAATATCCAAGAGAACGCCTTCAGAAAACCCCCTGCCACAAAATATATTCAACAGTATTCGTCGTTGATTCACTGACTGACTGATTGGCAATCATCGCACAGCCTAAACGGTAAGAGAGAAAGCTGAAATTTGGACAGGAGTTTCTGTTAGTGGTGAAAGTGCGTACTAAGACGGGGTTTTGGAAAATTCCACCCGGAAAAGTCGGAAAAGCGTCGGAAAAGTTTGTATGGGAAAAATGTTATTTTTCATCCGATTGACTTGAAATTTGGTTTGTAAGCATAGTACGCGAAATAATTCGACACGTGTTTTCCCGATTTTGGAAAATCCGCCCACGAGGAAAATGGCCGGAAAATTCTGCATGAAAAAACTATTTTTCATCCGATTGGCTTCAAAATCGGTTTGTAAGGATAGAATACGAAATAGTTTGAAATGTGATTTTCCGATGTTGGAAAATTTGAACCAATGGTCGGAAAATTCCCGGAAAATTTCTGCACGAAAATAACTATTTTTCATCCGATTGGCTTGAAACTTGGTTTGTAATGATAGAATACGAAATAGTTTGAAATGTGATTTTCTGAAGTTGGAAAATTTGACCTGACGGTCGGAAAATTCCCAGAAAATTCTACATGCAAGATAACTATTTTCATCCTATTGACTTGAAACTCGGTTTGTAAGGACAAAATACGAAATAAATTAAAATGAGATTTTTTAAAGTCGGAAAATCCGCCCCCAGGCTTGAAAATGCCCGGAAAATTCTACATGCGAAATAACTATTTTTCATCCGATTAACTTGAAACTCGGTTTGTAAGGTCAAAATGGGATTTCATTTGTGTTTTCATTTTCTGATGTTGGAAATAACGTCGGTATGTCCACTGGGAAGTGAATGGGATATGGGTGGGAAGTGGGTGGTTAGTTAATTTGGAAGTGGGTAGAAAGTGGGTGGTAAGTGGTTGTGAAGTGGGTGGAATGTGGAGGGAAGTGGGAGGGGTGTGGGTGGAGTCCAGATGGGATGTGGGTGGGATGTGGAAGGGATGTGGGCGGGAAGTGGGTGGGATGTGGGTGGGAAGTGGATGGGATGTGCGTGGGAAACTGGGGGAAGTAGGTGAAGTGGAATTGGGTTAAGAGTGGGTGGGAGGGGGGTGGGAGTTGGAGGGAAAACCCATCAGCAAAGTTCGATTTCTGGGTTCTCCGGGGTATTATTATATCTAATATTGTTTGGTTCCATACCGTTGAAGGCGCAGCGAAGCGCGTCGGATTATTTGCTAGTACAAATACATAAATGATCAAGTTCATACAATTATAAGCTTTTGAAGATATTTTAAACTTATGCTTGACCTTTTGAACCTTTTCCAGATGGGAACGCGGTCAGCTCTAGCCTTATACCAGGTGGTCATTGCCGGGACTACAATGGCAAGTTATATGAGACGGGTATGCACTATATGCCCGGTCCGGATTCGTGTCGCTTGTGCATCTGCGACAGCGGTTTGCCCAAGCAATGCAAAATGGTACTCTGCGAGGCATTCAGCAAATGCAAATCGTTTCAAACGGTGGGCAGTGGGAATAACTGCTGTGAGGTCATCTGTCTGGATGATCAGTTCAGTGATGGGAGCACGGATTTTGGCATTTGACTGGTGGCCAGTGGCATAACGGCCACATTGTCACTATCCTTGCTATTCTTTCTGGTGAATCGTTTGCGGCAGCGTAAGATGCGGGCGCGTGAGAATCGTCAGAATGCGGAGGATCAACGCAGCATTGTGGGGAGCATTGGGTGAGTTTTGGAGGAATAGAAGGATTACTGATGAATAACCACAAAAGAAGAGGAATCAATCAACCAAGATTAGCAATTGAGTCTAAGCTAAAAGCAGTTGGGAATTGCAAATGCAATGTTCAATTTATGATTGAAATTGATTTGAAAGTTGCCCCTTTTTTTATCAGTGTATTTATTTATCTCTCTCTCTCTTTATTGTAACTTTCCAGTTACATAGCCGGCAATATGGGCTATATGGAGGGCAATCTGAGCGCCATAGATTACTCTTACGGCGGTGCTGCCACGCATTATCCATTGTGGAAGCCGCACTTTCCACGCGGCGAGGCCCCACCACCCTATGAAGAGGCCGTGGCCATATCCCAGGCGGAGGCATTGAGTGCCCAATGCACAGTGAGCCTACCAGCCAGCAGCTCTCATCAGCGGGCAGTCATCAGCCAGCAACAGCAGCAGCAACAGTTGCAGGTGCAGCAGGTGGCGGCTCATCAGCAGCATTTGCAGCAGCAACACACACTCCAGCTGCATACGCAGCCACAGCAACATCATCAGCCATATGCCACCCAGCAGCTGGTGCCAGTGGCTCAGCATGCGCCGCCTTCTCAGCATGCGGCAGCTCATCATGCCCAAATGGCGGCCGCTGCTGCTGCTGCCGCCGCAGTGGGCGCACCGCCGGGTTCCGTCTCAATGTTGCCTCAATCGAATCAGTATACCCAAAGTACCACGAATCTGATTAATATCAACATCAACAGTGGAGGAGTGACCACCATAGCCACGGGAGAGAATCACCAGCCTCCCTATAGTCTACAGAGTGAGCAGCAGCAGCAGCAACAGCAGCACCATAATCTGGAGCAGCTGCCGCCCAACAGCAATGCGGCCATTTGCCTGCAGACTTTGCCCAAGCCGTCGTCGGCCACGGCCAGCGAGTGCAGCTACAAGAATTGCCATTTAAATATCAGTGCCAGTGTAACCTCCAGCTCAACAGCCGGACGTCGTACCACACCGCGTGGCTCACAGGAGCTGCTGCATCAGATCAGCCCCCACCAGCAGCAGCAGCAGCAGCAACAACAACAGCAGCAGCACCAGCAACAGCAGCAATATCTCACTGTGGCCGATGTGGAGATCAATGCCAGTTCCAGTGCCGCCAGCTATCACTCGCTGCCCGCCACGAGCGACATGGTGGCCACGCCCACTCATGCCCAAGCCCACGCCCAGGCCCAGGTGTTGCATCAACAACACTTAATGGCCGCTGCCCTAGCCACGCCTCCTTTAGAGATAATGCAGCCTCTGGAAATAGCCACTATATCCACCACTCCCACGCCACAGCCAGCACCAGCACCGGTTACCACAGATTCAGTGACCCAGACCCAACCACTGCCACTGCATGCGGCTCTCAAGGCCCAGCAGCTGGCCTCCGCCTCGGGCTCCAAGACCCCCTCAAGCTCGCGTCGCTATCATCGCACCATACCCCGTTACTTTGCCATGGCCGATCCCCTCCAGGTGAAGCCCAAGTCCAGCAATCCGGAAAAGCCCAAGAAACCCATGTGCCAGTGTCCCATCCAGCATGTGCCCATGTCCTATATGGGCAGCAATGCCAATGCCTTCTTCAACTCCGCCTCGCCATCGAATTCGGTCAGTCCCACCTGTTCGCTGTCTCCAGCTGCTGGTGGTATGCGCCATGCAGCCACTCTAGCCTATGGCCAGCGAGCCAAATCCTCTTCGAATCTGCAACAGCAGGAGCTAAGCGGTGGAGCCACATTGAAGCGCAGTGCGGGGTCAGGTTCTACTGAGCCCATGAAAATCTCCACCATTTCCAAGCAGGTGGGTGATGAGATGCATAGTGTCTCGGCCATTATACCACCGCCTCCGCTGCAGCATACCGAAGAGGTCTCGGCTCCGCCCACTGTCTTGGGCCGCGTTCAGAAGCGTTCCTCCTCCAGTGCGGCCGAACGTGGGCGCAGCAGCAGCAGCAGCGGTGGGGGCGGCGGCGGAAGAAGTGCATCGAGTAGTGCCACGTCTGGTAATACAGGAGCCGATGTACTGTCCAGCGCCTATTTGAATCGAAAGGTGAGTTCGAAATGTAAGTAATTCCATTGCGAGAGCTTAGTGTTGAGTCGGGAGAGAGAACCGAGGAGAAAACGAGGAATGAAATCGAAGATGAAGTGCATGAAAAGTGCACTTGGATTGGCTCATCTTTAGGGATTGTAGGGCTAACTCATTTCCTTCTTGCTGACTACTCGAGCTTTCTTTTTCTTCTGCATTTTTTTGCTTTCCTTCTTTGTAGGTTTTTCTCTTTATTCTTCCCATTCGGATTTTGTTTTTATTTTCGTCTCATTCTTTGATTCTTTTAAACTTTTTTTCCTTCTATTTTATTTCTTCGTCTTCTACTTTTATTCAACCATTCGAAGTGTCGAGGGAGGAGAAGCTGCCTTCTCCAACCTGCCGCCTCTAGAGAACTAACGGTGCCATAAATCCTGCGAACACCTATGAGAGAGACGTCGAAACTTACCATCTTTTTGTCGATGGCCGCCTTCGACACACCAATAAGGTCAAGGCTCTGGAAGCCCTGTCTACCTTTGGTTTACCAGCAAAGTACGCTGGACTTTGCATGATGACGTTGAAAAGCACTCAAAGCTGCGTCAAAATAGGAACGAACCTCTCCGAGCCTTTTGATACCGAAGAGGGTTTTAGGCAGGGTGGTACCTTATTAAATTTGTGACTCCTTTAATCTGCTGATGGAGTAAATACTGCGAAAGTCCGTCGAAGAATCACTCTTGCAAACCGATGCTACTATGGGCTCAATAGGGAGTTCAAGAGCAGAGACTTCTCTCGAAAAACGAAAATAGCGCTAAATATCCCAGTCCTGCAATACGGCGCAGAAGCATGGGCAATATCATCAGCGGATAAGGCGGCGATTGGCGTTTTCAATCAAAAGATTCTTCCGATGATTTATGGATCTTTGAAAGTTGGCGAGGATTTTCGCATCCGAAAGAATGTTGAACTGTATGAGCTCCGTGGGGACACTAGTCTAGACAATGTTACTCGTATGGGTGAACAAGGTCCAGGAAAAGCTGTTTACAAACGGAATGGGAAAGTCCTTGGAGCAGGCAACGACCACCACTAAGATGGGACGACCATTTTCAAGCTTGGTGTGAACAACTGATGCAAGGTCGCACGGAGCAGCGGCCGAGACCGTTAAGCGGTTATGATATATCGGGCCAAAGAAGAAAAGAAGAGAACGAGTTCGAAGTGTTGAATTCAGATATTTTTTGGCTCTATGTATTGCCTTTGCTTGTACTCTCTTGCATTTTATCTTTCTTCCTGCTCTGCTCCGTTCTTAGTTTGTTTATTATACCCGTTACTCGAAAAGTGTATTATACTAATCGTGCAAAAGTTTGTAACGCATAGAAGGAATCATCCCCCGACCACATAAAGTATATATATTCTTGATCAGCATCAACAGCCGAGTCGATTTAGCCTTGTCCGTCTGTCCGTCCGTCCGTCCGTCCGTCCGTCCGTCGTCCGTCTGTCTGTATGAACACCTAGATCCCAGAGATGGTAAGAGATAGAGGTTTGACATGTATGGGACAACCGCTTCTTTGATCGCGCACAGTTTGTTTCAAATTTTGGCCACGCCCCCCCCCGCCCCCGCAATTTGGAAAAAAGTTATATCTCCAACAGTTTTAAGATAGAGGATTCGCACTTTCTAGAGATAGTTAGTAATTTGCCAAATGAATCGTTTGCCGAAAGAATGACAAAGATCGGATGAACGGTTCTTAAGTTATAAGCAAAAAAAAGGAACCCACCCCCCCCCCCCCCCCCCCAAAAAAATGAAGGTAAAAAAAAGGGGAAAGGGGAACATGTTCTCCATGAGTAACGGGCATATCGAAGTCGGTTAGAGCCGACCAAACGCTCTCGTTTAACTTTTTTCTGCTTTGCTCCTTTGTCGCTTCTATTTTCTTCATTCTACTCTCTTTTTTTCTCTTCCAACCCAAGGTTCCCAGAAAAAAAGTGCGCAAAATCTAACTGTCTCTATCTGACATGACTTCGGCAAGCATTCGGCTTAAATTGCTAAGTGTGTTCGGCTCCCAGGGGCTAAGGCTGGGAAACACTGCCTTGCAATACCATTTCTCCAATTTTCTATTCTTTTCATACCTTTCGCTCTATTTTCTCTTAACTTCCTCTTAACTTTATACAAGTTTTTCAAACTCTTCCTTAATGCTTTTAGCCTACCTTTTTTTCTAACTTCCACAATTTGACTTCCTTTTTCTTTTTGTGCCTTCCAGTCTCTTCCTTATTTTCACTGTCCACAAATAAATCAGCAAAAATAAAGTATGAAAGGAATCAAAATAAAATATTGGAAAAATAGAAATGGTTTGTAGGAAAAAAGCAAAGAAGTAAAAAGTAATGAAAAGAGTGAAGGAAACTGAGTATATTTCGTCTATGTTGAACATTTCTTTGGTGGTAACCTCCCAATGCACTTTCAATGCTTGCTTCTGACATTTCGACATGTGCATGACCCAGGAATAAGGTTGAACTTCGTCAGTCCTCCGAGCTACAAATGCACAGAAAAAAAGAACTAAAACCAAGTTTATCAGGTCTGTTCTCAATTCCACTTCGGTTTTCGTATAAACGTTTGAATTGGCCATTTTACACTTACAAATTTAAATGGAAGTTGTAAAGGAAATCTGTGGCTACTAGATCAAGGCTTCTTTTTTCTACGAATTGAATCCACTTGGCATTGAGCTGTCGGTTTCAACTGCTTGAGCAATTCCACTTTTACTGAAACCGGATCTAGTAGCCGTAGATATGAGTGTCACATTCCATCCTATAGTTAACTATCTTGGACAAATCACAACTCAAGATGATATTCTTAATTTTAATCTAAAATTGACAATCTTGGACTTAGACGAATTTTACTCGTTTCTAAAGTAAAACCTTAAAATCAAAAATGATTCTTGACTCACTGAACTAATTTTTTTTTCCTGGTCTCTTTTTTAAGGGCTGATTTCTTTTCTTTTACATAAAGCTATCTGTCACATAAACTAACAAATAAACCGATAGAGTACATTTTTAGTATATATATCTGACACATATCAGCTAACTTTACATTGTCTGGGCATCGAACTTAGGATCTTGCACTGAACACCAACGCACAGTGTAAGATTTTGCCAATCTAGGTGGACTAAATTTAATAGGAGTCGTATTTTTCAAACTATCAACTAAAACTTTGGACTGAATGCTCAAATATTCCCCAAAGAAATTTCTGCACGAAAAGTTAAAGTGGGCGTGGCACCTTAAAAGGCCGTATAATACGTAAAAACCAGAAATAAAAAAGAGAACAATTTTTTTTTTAAGTATTAGGTTAGATTTTTTGTTTTAATTTTAACCAATTTAAAAATTTTTTTTTAAATTAATAATGAAAAAAAAATTAATTTTTTTTTCAAATTAATTACTTTTGTTAAATGCTCATGCTTTTGATTGTAACTTCAAAATTATTGGCTGTACAAATGAAAAAATGGTTGGGTTTTAAAGGTAATTCATTTATTGAAAGAAAAAAGCGATTTTCATATTTTTCACAATTTTTTTTAATTAAAAAAAACAACTCAAAGTTGATAAAAAGATTAGGAGAAATTATTTTTGCAAATTTAATCAGAATCTGAATTTGAATCACAACTTTCTTCACTAGATTGATCAGAAAATAGTTTTATAGCTCTTCCGCTGCGGTTTGAAGTTGAAAGCGCGACATCAATCCTATAATCATCGCCTTTTATTTTGCCCTGAAGCCAACTTGCATTATTGGTCATAAATCTGGATTTATCTCTCCTAGATTTAGTCCACCCCGACTCAAATTCATGGCACAATTTTTTTAAATGCAACTTTAACTTCTTATGATCAATATCAATGCCAAAATTCATCGTTGCGTGCTCTAGGAGTGAGTTAAGCTTAACGGTTCTTAAGTTGCTTGCCCAAACCTCGAAAAACTCTGCGCGTGTTATTTCACTCATTGCTTAATTGAAGGGCTTTGGGCAAAATATGGGCAAAATTTTATTTCTGATCCTGATTCAGAATGGTTTTCTGCAAACAATGTATGTTTTGGTTGATTTGTGCTGTGATTGAATGTTGTTAGTTTTTTTTCACCAAAAAGTAATAAATTGTTAAATATATACATACTTTTTGGCACTTTTTTCAAAAAATAATAAAAATGTTGTATGCCACTTATAAAGTCCCTTTATAGCGCTAAAAATTAATAATGCTCCAACAATTATGGAAAAAATAACTTCGACGGCTCACAGTGACCACACGATCCAATTGAGAAGACTAAACTCTTTCATTTGTTGCTCGTAGTCCAATGAAAGTTTGCATGCATTTCAAATGCACCGGTTTAAGAACCGTTATCTTCTGAACAAAAATGTTTTGTTTTGTATTGGCCTTGTTTTCGTTACATTTGAACATTTCTAAATTGACTTCTAAAAGCTCATTGACCTTAAAAGTAATTTTATTTTTTTCATTTAAGTCCCCCTAGATTGGCAAAATCTTACACTGTACAACGGCTACGTCTTAACGCAGGCTACTATCGATCACACATGTGACAGCGCCGCAAATCACTGTTAAAATAATGCAGACAATTTATTAGGCACACAGCTTGCAAGAGGCCCGGTGGTGCAGATGGCAAAAATTTGGTCGTTATTATGAATCCTAATTATATAATTTAACATTATGTTTATTTTTTTAACAATCTCCCAAAATAAATCTATGCACAAACGACAAAGTTAATGCTATCTAAAAACTAGCAAGGGAAAATTTAGACATCAGGAACACAGGAATGCTATTAAACATTTCTTCCCATGGCTAACAGGTCTATCGAAGTCGGTTAGAGCCGACTTTAACTTACGCTCTCGTTTTAATCTTAGAGTAAACCCGGCATGAGCTTGAAAATTCAATCTCGACTTCCAGGATATTCTAACTTGTATCATTCCAAATGTGCTTACTTCAAGCCCTATCCATAAATTGGAGAGCCAGATCGAAGAAATATAGGTAGCATTTTAGAGATGCTGCAACAAACGATGGGGATGGTGGTGTGCAATGAGATGCCATTCCATTCGTGTTCAGTTGCGCATGGTCCAGCTTTGGGATTAAGTTGTGCTAGAATTTTACATTGTTTTCATTACTGCTTGGGATTGATTCTTTTTTTAAATGCATTTATCATCTTCAGGGCAAGATATACTAAACAAGGTAGTCGCACTCGCTCTCTCACAACTCCTTATATTTGTGTCAAAGAGAGCGAGATCGAGAGAGTAATATATTTCAATACAAAGCCTACTAAGCTACTAAGTGAAACACAAAAAATTCGTCCGCGGAGATGAGCGAGAGAGCGAGTGCGCC
The DNA here is from genome assembly GCA_018904235.1 of Lordiphosa stackelbergi. Classification (NCBI taxonomy): domain Eukaryota; kingdom Metazoa; phylum Arthropoda; class Insecta; order Diptera; family Drosophilidae; genus Lordiphosa; species Lordiphosa stackelbergi. The sequence goes on from JAEIFU010001265.1 coordinate 71,623, forward strand.
TACCTTGTTTAGTATACCTTGCTTCAGGGTACATTTTTTCTAAGCACACAGCTGCACGAAGGCCCATATTGATTTGCCCATTTTCACCTTGATGCCAGTTATGGAAAAGGCTACTTCGATCTGATCACTTGATCTGCGATTCTCACACTACCAGTTACTACCGCCTTGACAGACAGACATGATCAAGAATATATTTACTTTTTAGGGTCGAAGGTAATGCATTAGAACAGCGGTGGGCACGAATCAGCAACAACAGTAAAATACAACCGTTATTAACAAGTCTCGATCGCGCAAACTGCATCTGTTGCGACCTGCGTCGATTCGCAGGAAGTTTGTTTTTGTTGCACACTTCGATGCGAGTCAATGCCAGTTACCGATAAAGAATCTCGAAGCAACTGGAGCAAGGGTGTGCCCACCGCTGCACTAGAATCTCTATTTATGCCTTAAGAATGTGGATAATATCAATTATAATTCTTCTACAAAACGATTTCACTCCCCGACCTTTAACTATGACTGTTTCAATTCTTTGATCTAATCCTAGCTGCTCTTACAGGTTGATGCCTACTTGAGTTTGACACAGAAACAGCAGCAACATTTCTATAATCAACAACAGCAACAACAGCAGCAGCAGCAACAGCAACATCAACAACAACAGCAGCAACTCGATCAGAGCAATCCAACTTTACCACCGAAACTCTACAAAAGTCTAACGAATTTAAAATCTGCCACAGCAACAACAGCAGCCTCCAGTTCATCCAACACCAACTCCTCCTCGGTGGCCACCATTTATACACTAAGCAAGCCGACATCTAGTGGTACCAGGAAGGAACAAACGCCCACGTTAACCCTGCCGCCCGCAAGTCCTGCTAATATGGCGGGTGAAAAATTATCCAGCGGCAAAATCAATTCGAGCACCTTCTATCCGCTGGCCAATCATGTGACCTATACGCTGCCCAAACACATCAGCGGCAAGGTATCGCTGAATAGCACCATTAACAGTGTGGTCAGCAAGGTGCCATCCGTCATCAGTATACCGCCCACAGAGCAACAGAGTCCTAGCAATCCGATCACAAATAATGCCCCAGCCAAGAGCACAACACTGCCAAAGATATTGAGAGTGAAGCGAGATGACAAAGCCACCCTGGCCATTGCCCACTGCCAAATGCCCAGCTATCCGTTGAGTACACCACCCCAGAAGGGCAACAGTAGTGGGCGCTCGCCCTCTAAACAGCTGCCCGTTTGCACCACATCGAAGAATTGCCAGAATCCCAAGGAGCATTTCCTGCCCAATGATACCAGTCTGGATGATGATTATCTCAGTGAGTGCGAGAATTGTAAAATTGCCCAGAGTGCCAAGTATTATCTGGATGCGGAGCTAAGCGGGAGCTGTTCGACATCATCAGCGCCGCAGGAGACAATGACACTGCAGCGTAAATCCCTGGAAGAGACTAAAGAGGAGCCACATGATAGCTACTATCGTAGTTCGCATACGCTACCCAGCAATGCAAAAAAACATGGGTGAGTACGAAATTATTTAATGATTCCCCAAACCTTTAATAAAGGGTGATTTTTTAAAAGCTACCTCAGTGCAATAAGTATATGTGCATTCACATTTTTGGAAAAACCTTGTTTTAAACCAAACGATTCAAGCCAAGTATATTTTTTACTTATAGCTCTAGAGCCAGTAACTAAGAACTGCCTTACAGTACTTCAATATTTATTAACAAAAAATTATTATTTAACAAATGTATTTCATTCTTAGGAAATAAGTATATGTGCATTTTATATAGTTCTTAAAATTTTGTAGTAAGTTCAAACTTTTGATCAACTTTAATAGTTAATGTGCTTTCCTTTTGCCTCTAAGACTTTTGCAAGGCGGTTTGGCATGGAATCTGCCAGATTTTGGAGAGTTTCATTGCTTATTAACTCCCATTCTGCAAGCAAAGCGTACTTTAAATGCTTAATTGAGTCGAACTGCCTCCCACCTTTATAAATCCTGGCTGAGAGGATACCCCAGAGGTCCTCAATTGGGTTCAAGTCAGGACTGATAGCCGGCCACTCCAGTACAGGTATTTTCTTGAAGAAAAATAAGCCTTTGTGGCTTTTGATGTGTGGATTGGAGCGTTGTCCTGTTGAAAAATCCATCTATCTTCGTAAAGATCGTCTGCAAAATCTATTAATTCACTCTCCAGCAATTGAATATAGATTTCTGAGTTTGTTCTTATTGGAATAAAACATAGCCGAGACTTTCCTGAATATCCGAAACAGGCCCAAATCATCAGTGATCCACCGCCGTGATTCCTCTTATGGCGAGTTTCTCTTGGTTTTCTTAAGTCACGCCAATACTTATGACAGCCATCAGGACCATTAAGATTAATCTTTTTTCCATCCGAAAAAATATCGTTTCGGAATTCTTTGGTCCAAAATTTGTACCTGTCAGCAAACGCCAAACGAGCCTTAAGATGGCGTGGCAATAGCATCGGTACAGCCACCCGGGAACTATGTTTAAGGTTACAATTTTCAGTTAAAATTTGATGGATCCGTCTTCTACCGACATTGAGCTCTAAATGACGTTTAATGCCTGTACAAGACATTTGATTGTTTACAGCCAGGCGCTTAATCTCACGCTTGCACCTATCGTCGATGTGGCTCGGTCTGCCACTGCGTTTAATCTGACCATAGGAGCTTGGATTTTTTAAGAAATTAGCTATCGTATTTCTGTGTCGAGACACTCTGGAAGCTATTTCAGTGATGGTAGCCCCACCTTCGTTCAATTTTTGGATTCGTCCGCGTTCCTCAGCTGATAAATGTGTTCCACGCGGCATTCTTAGGAAAATTAAAAAATTTTTTTTTGTGTTTCTGCAACAACTACTTTATTTACTCTCAAACACATCCAATTTGTTGCACGCCGACCATTAAATGTACACTAATTGGTTTTTGCACATAAACTTATTTCCTAAGAAAATCAAATCTCGCCACTCAAATGTGTGATAACGGTACTAAGAATGATGACCAAAGAAGAATTATGCAAAAGCATTCTAAAAATAGATAACAACAAAAGACTTTTGCATACCTAGAACATATGTTCTGTTACTATTGAGGAAGAGAGAAACGAAAACATATTTGCACATATACTTATTGCACTGAGGTATAGTTTTTCAAAAAAAAAAAAAAACACATAAAGTTCAGAAAAATGCATGTAATCTTTATTTGAATCGATAGTACGGTCCATATAATTTAATGTTTGAAGATTATTTCATGCAAATGTTGACCGTGACTGCGCCTCAAATGGTCCATCCGCTTAGTCCAATTCTGGCATACTCTTTCCAACATTTCGGCCGGTATCTCACGAATAAATGCTTCAATGTTGTCTTCCAATGCGTCAATTGGGCTTGTCTTATTGACATGAGCTTTAACATAGCCCCACAAAAATTGGTCTAGAGTCGTTAAATCGCACGATCTAGGCGGCCAATTGACCGG